>JAUZND010002199.1:0-13006 GCA_034780555.1 Coelogynopora nodosa
CCCCCCCTCTCCCCCCCCGCTTGGCGATACTGTTGAATAATACAACACTTAGTGAACTTGACGTTTACAATAAGTGTGTACGCCTACGATAAGTGTACACGCCCGGCCATGATATGTGTACACCTACGATATGTGTGTACGCCTAATATAAGTGTACACACCTACGATAAATGTACACATCTACGATAAGTGTACACATCTACGATAAGTGTACACATCTACGATAAGTGTACACATCTACGATAAGTGCACACATCTACGATTGTGTTTACGCAATGCTTTTTTGTTGCAAAGTCAGATGCTTTTAATTCTAAATATTAAATTGAAAGAAGGCTAATTCCAAAAATAATGTTTCATTTATATTATTTTAAAACTTACGTTTTTTATATTATAAGTATTTAATTTGATAAATAATTTGAATTGTTGTATGTATATAGGTCACAAGTATCACGTATGTCTTGCGCAGACTTTGAATTATAATCGACTACGTCATGGCAGCTATATAAAACAGATAAATTGCTTGAAATAATGCTAATTGGAATTTAATGGTTTATTTAGTAATTTTTGTACAGCTTTTTACTATTTTTAATTATAGCCATTCACTAACTGACTGAAAATTGCTCGGCTAATTTACTATGTATTAACCGTTTTACTTCTGTTGTAGGAAAAATCTAAATTAATAACTTTAATTTCGAGACATTTCTTTATTACGCGAGTACTAACCAGTATAATTTAAACATTGTGTGACAAATTGTATACCGACACGTAATATAGCGATCGAATTTCACCAGCCGCATGTTGTTCATAAATTGTTTGAATATCGATCGACTTACAGGTAGTTGACCTCACTCTTGTCAGTCCACTCAAATTTGCCCTCCGAACGGATATCATTGAGTCCGAGATAGGTCTGTCTTGATGTGCCCAATAGTTTTTTCACATTGTCGTACACCCATTTCTGACAAAGCGATTAGAAGCATTTAAAAGCAATTAAAACAATCCTGCGGCAAACTTATCAACATTGCTATAATAGAGGATGTTAGACTCTCTCAAACTCTTTCTATGATTTGTTCAATACCAATGGGTTTTTATTATAAAAACAATAATATTAATTAATATTATAATATTATATTATTTGTATAATGTATGTTATACTAATTATATTTTACGATAAATATCCGTTCATATATTGTATAACATATATTTATTGACATATTCATTGACTAAATTATATAGTGTTAAGTACTGCATACATTTCTAGACAATGCGATCATTCTTTGTTGTTCCAGTTTATAATTTAGACAACCACCGTGGAAGATCTAGTTCCGCCACGAAAAACAACACCACCTAGAGTACATTATGTGACAAATATATATAATTTAATAAGATCAACAAGGAATATCTTGCATAATACTGTTTGTATAAAAATAATTAATATTATAAAAGAATAATTGCCATCTGAAAATATCCACATATAAGCGCATTTTTTAAATATTTCGTGGGAAGAGCGAGAAGTTTGCGGAATGCGTCGTGAACTAACATTCAAACAACTAGTTGACGGAAATTTGGTGTAAATAACAAAACTTTGGGCAGCGAGATATTTTTAAAACATCTAGAAAATTCAACTTAAAGTTATGTTTAATTGCGATATATAATTTTACAGTAAAAGTCACAGACAATTGATATATAATTCGGCTAGTTTTTATATCGTACCATTTTCTGGAAAATGAGCATATAACAAAATATATAATCAATAAAATCGCAGAAAACATGGTTAATTAATACAATTTCAATTTCTCACATTTTCGGCCGCGCTATGGATTGTGACGAATTCTGAGCTCTGCTTTTTGCAAAAATCTTTGGCTTGATTGAAGCTCTTGGCTACTCCAAAACTGTAGCAGTGGTTTTCTCGTCCAATCATACCACTTGGACAGTCTGAATTATTAGAGAAAAGGTGGAACATCCAAAGAATGGACAAATATAATGAATTACTTGAAAATTCGTGAATCATTGCACGATCGATTCCGCTACCAATTGGAACTTATTTCATGATAACCATTGAGGTTTTTTTTTATTTGCAAATTTACAACACTACCTTAGTTATTTTATGATAAAAAAATCAAATTGACATTTCAATAAAAATGTCGTTTATACTGTAGATTAAATATCTGAATGATAGAGGGTTATAAAAATTAAAAGAATGTCTAAAATCCATAAACTTCGTTTATTGTATTTGCATTAATATTATTAGAAACCACTTATTAGACCTGATTTGTTTATGTTAATTATATAGTGTGGTTAAATTTAATTACAGCAGAAAAATACATTTACCTACTGCAATTATTTAACAAATCTATATTAGTAGACGGCCAATTTTGAATCCCTCTCAGGGTCCCAAAGGTGTAAATCAACAGCCCTGCACAGTTTGGGTGTGTCCGACTAAAAAAATAAACTTCGAAACATACCAACAAGTTTGATGAGGTCGCCTTCAATGCTCGTGATGAACTCTTCCATGTCCTTTCCCCGCTTTTCGCCGATCCAGCCGAGTCGGCGTTCGTTGTCATCAGCAATCTTGCGCATGTCGGTGAGTGCGGTGACTGCGGCATGGACGGAGGCTTCGCTTCGCTTGTATTCAGGGATGTCTGCACATGCAGCGGCGGCGGGGGGAGTTATTGACGAAATTATGTTAATGAATAGTTGATTAAATTATATGTTAATATTGATTAATGAGTTATTTAGAAGTAAGGTTGTGACATTTTTACGAACCTCAACCGGTTTTCGCTTTGCTGCGTATGCGGGTGGAGACGAACGTAGGTCAACGATATATATTGCAAGTAGGTCACCGCGATATTGATTAATTACTTAATTAATTAATGATGTATTAATTATAGGATTTATTAATTAAGGTGCACCACTGAGTATCTATAGAAAATCAAAGCGACTAAGTTCGGCTAATAAAATCTAAATAACCTAATAAAACCAGGCTAGCCAGGTGCTGCAACTGGTAGAAGGTATTATAACATGTTGTATAGAATTCCACAAAAGTTGTTTTGGTGATAACTAACATTGTCGGACATAATTGCATAAGAATAATTATAAACGGGGCAATTTTATTAGAAAATAAGACGAAAATAATTATGAGTTACGAAAATAAAAATTACTATTTACGAAATTAAGTAGAAAATAATGATTTTTTTTATACTTCGTAATTTATTCCAATAAACTTATGTGGGGATGCGTATATATTATATGTACACCACCTAGTAACCAATTCGTTAAGGCAACAGATAATGAATGTCTTAAAACAATATGATGTACGTGGAAAATAGAATGTTTCATTTATGTGGACAACTGTAATTTAATACAGGAGTGTCATTTTTTAAATGTTTTTGTGAAAGTAAATCACTGAGTGAACAGTTATATATTTAATAGAAATTTTTCATTCTTTTTAGTTTATTTAATTGTCAGCAAGGTTTAACCAAATATAGAAAACATACGATTTTACTGTTTTATTATTCTGTATTATTATTATTATTATTATTCTATTATTATTTATTTATTTACTGTATTTTTCTGTTTTAAAATTTTACATACATTTTAATTATTTTGAAGTTATTTCGAACTTTTTTTTTCTTTTCTTTTTTTTATTTATAAGTTACTCAACCTTTTTTAAATAAAATATGTACATGTAGATTATAAGTATACGTTTGTCAAAAATCTTAAAATATTAAAAAATATAAGACGATTTGTGCGAAACTCAACCGATAATGTTTACCTGTTTTCTCTTGAAGTTTCTTGAGAATGTTAGCGTTATCGACTAGTTTCTCCTGCGCCGTGAGATAAGCATCGCTGGATTCATAGCTTTCAGCTGACAACATGAAATAGAAAAATGGCTTGTACTAACTAGCATGTAGAAAATACATTGAGAGATCTCAGTTATTAGATGTTTTAATGATTCTTTGTATATTATTATATTAATATTATTATTTTATTTAGATATTGTTATTAGTTTTATTAAGAATTATTAAATAGAACTACTATGAACTATAGACTGTTATTTGAAATGTATACATTCAATTGAACAGAAATTCTCATTCACGGTTAATGTGAAAGTTATTAACTTGGTGTAAGTTCAACAATTCACTTGAATTTGTTTATACATAATATTAGGCATATTTTGATGATAATACAAACAATAGATTTTAATGTAGATAGAAAAATATAGGAAAACACTAGAAACTTAGTTTTTCTAACCCTTTATTAGGAATAATTTTATATTTTAAATATAATTGAAATAATTAGACATTTTATACAGTAGTATATTTTTATAAATTTTTTTATAATATTTAAGGTATTCAATTATTAATAATATGATGTATTTTTAATTTAGTAAAAAAAATGAAAACTAATTAATATTAATTGAACATTAACTTTATTAAATAATTATAATAACCTAAACCTATTTTTAAAACTTTAAATGAAAACAAATTAATAAATATTATAAAATATATTAAGAAATAAACAACTCAAATTGATAATTCGTCAATATTGTTTAGATTAAATCAATTGTAATTATTTTAAAGTTTATATTGCCTAACTATTAGTATAAATAGAATAGATCGGTTACCCTGTTCTTCGTTGCAGTAGTAAAAGCTTCCAACGTAGTCGAGGGTCGCGGAGCACCAAGGGGAGGCGCCGTCAACTTTGATGCATTCATTGTAGGATTCACTCTTATAGTTGAAGGGGAATATGCATTCTGCGCCTATAACGAAGAGAAAATTAACTCACTTTTACTCAAACAATAGAAACAGCAGTTTTATAAAACGTGAAATTAATATGCTTCTAACCGGGATGTATAAAAATATAAGAAGTCTATGCCTACCAAGCGTGACTTTAAATACATATTGTACATTTCAAAGAAACTATTTACACTGATTGCGACAAAACGAAAAAAAATTATTCCATTTTCTTGCGACGAAATATTTATGTATAATCATTGAAAAAATTATACGTAAGGTCGCACTCATAGAGAAAACTTAAATTAATTTTCCTCGCCGCGCGAATCTCCGTCACATCGCGAGGGGCATCACATGTTTTGATACGTGTATATTTTAATACTTTATTTTAAATTAATAATTTATAAAAGAAATGGTCCAAGTTTGAAAGCGTTAATGTTCATGTTCACTGTTCAAAACAGGTTATAAGAACAATTTAAAGTTGAGCATATTATTTATTGATTAACAAAATGTTATTTTATATTATATTTTATTACATTATATTAAATGAAATAATTGTACTTTATTCGTATTTTATGTCTTGAAGTAGCTACAATACGTATAAATGTGCAACAAGTTCAATAAATAAATTATTTGAAAGTAAATTTACAATAAATTCCTGCTCGTTACATTTGTAGAAAATGTAAAGCGTATATATTTTGGATGTATTTAGATTGGCAAACATACGTGTTTTTGTCAATTAAATTTAAAGTTATTAATTAGTTGTTAATAATTTGCAATCATGAAACAAGTGTCACTTCTCCAAGTATATTTGATTCAAGTTTGATTTTTAAAATTTAACAATAATTTTAACACTGTACGACGATTGTTCAGTACTTGTACAAAACTGTTCAAATCGAAATTTAAAGGGGAATATTAAAAGTAAAAATATTCGTTTAATATCAGTTTCATAAATCAAGCAAATAGATGTAATATACAATATAAATTTTTTACAAACGAGTTTTGTTTTAGATGTAAAATTATTGTTTTTGTTATTTATATTTTATTAAATATTTTCGTACATAATTAAATTTCATTTATTATCTTCTTATATCGTAAGTGCCAATTAAATATGTAAAAAAATTTTTTTTAATAACGGAATGAAATATTATTTCATGTGTAATTAATCTCCACTATATATATTTGTATCTAGTTTAAAATAAGCTAAAAGTATTTTTTTTAAATTACATCTCCTTTTGTTAAATATAGGAACTGTGATATTGAATATTTTATTCATGAAATTATTTTAAAAATTAAAATATTTTACTTTACGTAGTCAAGCTGACAGAAAATTGCAATATTTTTCAATTATTATTGAGATGTATGATATAAGTCAGCGGTTAAATATGTTTCATAGGGAAATAAAAAATAAAGAAATAAGCATAATATAGTGTCCCATTCTTTTGACTTTTCTGTATTTTTGTTATTTATATATCTTCAATATTTATAAAATATTTATTATTTTAAAACCAACTAACCAATCGAATATATTTTAAACATGCATTACAAATTATGTAATCGACCATGCAATCTATTTACTGTGATAATGCATATTTTATAGTTGAAATTATGTTACCTGCATCGACAGAAAGAAGGAAGATTTTACTAGACGTGTCATCATCATCAATACACATCAATCAATACAACAGCATATACATTATCATATTATTTTATTTGTTTTTAACAAATAATGAAGGTATACACTGTTTGGAACCGTATATACATATAAAGAGAGCGTGATAGAATGGAGAGTGAAATTAGCATAAATTATTGCCTCTTTGTTAGCCAATTAAATTGATTACAATATAGAGCTAGTTGTATTGCAGTAGGCTAATATGAAATAAATTGTATACACGCCTAACAAATACATTGATAATATCACTAACCACTAATTACGTGAGATTATTTCGTAACGCCGTACCTCGTGATGTAATTTGATATAGTACAAGTACCTAATAATAAAAAATAAAAAAAGTTGTAAAATGATATTATTAGTAGTTCTATTTTAATTTGGAATAAAATTGCTCTATGAATTGAAAAAAATATATAATTTTTTTTAAATACAATGAAATAGCTCATAAAGAATAACTTTAATATTGCACATATACAAATATTTTGAAAACGATATTTTCTCGGATAAATATAACAAAATAAGGCGTCTTTCCAGAAAGGTCTCCTTCTTTATTCTCTAATATTATTTGGACATAGAAATATTATAACAGAAACTTACGCTTTTGAAGTTTGCAGTTTGCCACGAGGGCAAATGCTAGACACAGGAGGATCCTCATCGTGTTGGTGACAGTAAGTGGAGGAGGAGGAGGCTCGCCAAAGACTGCATTGTCACTGGCCCGATCCGCAGGCTATATAACCGGTCAGTACAGCCGTACAGCCCCAGATGACGCCGTGTGTTTCCACCGGGTGGAGCAAATATGAGTAGCAGTTGGCACGGGGTGTACCCAGTGAAATACGATCTCCAGCGTGGGTAACTCGTTGTGGAAGTGAGAAAGACGGTGTTGAAAGGTGGAGGTTGACGGTTGACTGTACATGGCAAATATTTGAAAATGGGTTGTCTGTTGTAACTCAGCATTATTCCTAATATCAAGCTTTTTTCACATAGGAAATGTAAGTATTAACACAAAAAATTTATACTTATGTAGAGTGCGAACGAATAAAAAAATTGCTAGTGATTGTTTTATTTATTAATTAAGTATTTAACTATAAGGTTAACAAAATTAACAATATTTAAAAAATATTTTGTATTTAAGACGATTAAATATATCATAAAACATGTTGATATTAATACATTTTCCAGCAGCATAGTTTGTTGAGTAAAATGATATGTGGATAAAAGTTTTGAGAGATCATAACTTTCCAATCGCAATTATCAGATCGCCATTCTTCTCATTAACTGACATAACAGGCTAATATTGTTTGTAATAAATTGTTCTAAGAGGACATAATTGTATCTGTCCTGAGAAGTCATAATTGTCAGTTTGTAATTAATTGTTCTTTAATTAAGTTCGTCAATAAGAGGCCAGAAATTCTAATAATTAACTGTCTTATCAGGCCATAGTTCTCAGATTGCAATTAAATTGTTCTAAAAGAACATAAATCACAATTCAAAATTAACTTTCATAAGAGGTCATAAAAAACAAAAGGTCAACTGTTATTGACCGCTCTTAGGACATTTAATGGCGCATTAACTGTCATAAGAGGTCATCATTTTCAGTTCATTATTAACAGTCCTAAGAGGTCATAATTCTCAGATCGTCATTAACAGTCCTAAGAGGTCATAATTTTCAGTTCATTATTAACAATCCTAAGATTTCATAATTTTCAGTTCACCATTAACTGTCCTAATATATCATAATTTGTCGGTTTTAATAAGGCATCACTATTAATTTTACATACCTTTTCTAAAATTAAACTTTATTATTATTTGATAATAAAACAGATATACGAAATGATTAGATTTACTGAATATAATTGTTGTAGCATTTTAATAAGTTATGGTCAATTGGTATAATTTATGGCATGTTAAAGCACTTGCGTTATGTTTACTTTATTTGTTTTTCATGTATTGTATGTAATAGTAAATAAATCTTAATTTATTGTCAACAATGTTTTCTTTAGACGCAAGTATAGTTTAATTAGTTAAAAATACTGTAGAACATTTTGAATAGAGTTATTTTTAGTATAGTACAAAAAGAAAGGACGATAATTGAAGTTAGAAATATATTATAGTTGTCTATATTGTCTTAATTTAAAGTAACCAATTTTATATTCCATTTTTTAACAGTTAAGGAAGGGATATTTTCGTGACGTCTGATTTATTTATAAATGAGTTTGATAATTTTCTATTTTTTGTTTATATATTTTCAATCTCCAAAGAAATTAATAATATTTGACAAAACTTATTCAACCTAACGTGTAGTATGTAGACTATAGGATATATTGTACATATATTGGACACAACATTCATTTATAATTTTGAAAATATTTTAAATGTTTAAAAAAATTGTACTTCATAGTGATAAATTTTTTTTTTACATTATTTGTATTTCTTCTATTTTACTCTTCATAGGCTACCACTAATTGTAGTTTTTTGTACAGATATGCTCCATGTTTTAAAATGGTGATAATTGTTTTACTCTTTTATTATTTTATTTTTTATACTCGTATATAATTATTTTCAAAAATACGATTTGAAGTGAGAAAACCAATTCAATAATAAAACATTGGCTTTATTTAACTAAGAACCGAGCTACAATACATAGTTAAACAGTGAATACTGAATAAAGCAAATAACAGCGTACACAAAGTAAGTAATACAATCAATACTTAAACATAACTCAGACTAACGATACAACCTGAATGATTATTAGAAAAGCGATTACGCAATATAGTTCATTTAGATTTTAATAATAATTTAATCGATGTTTCAAATTCATTCATTTTTATCGTTTTTAAGTAAGCTTTTGTTTTCATATGTTTAGGTCTATGTATATAAGTTACTCGGGTTAAACCTACGAGACTCCCAAATCCTTGAAAAACTTCACAAGAGATGTTTGAAAATCATATTTTTCCCCAAAGACATTCCGCCAAATATTCAATCTCTAGAAGCAAGACGAATATCGCAAGCCAAGAAACTGTATCTCATGTCACACTCAAACCGCAACCATCAGCTGCACCAATTAACACCTCGTGTGCTCCTCCGCTCCATGAAACTTTCTCAACCCTTCGCACGCTCTACCTTCAGACAAAATTCATTTTTCCCCCAAAACTACTACTATTATCAATCAGTAATCCCCTCCATTCTCTACTACATGTATGTTATGGAATTTGTTAATTAAACTACTTTGTCATGAACTAGCTCCTGTCCTTGAAAGTATTGCTAGCTTATTTTTTCTTATCATCGAAATCGTTAACTGTAAGATGAAAGCAAATGTTACTACACTTATTAAGAAGAAAAGCTTCGATGGTTATAACCTTGCTAATTAGTATCGACCAGTGTCTAAAAACTTGCAAACGTTGATTGCTGAGTACATTGACAACTATACAACTATAGAGCCATAATAGCACATGGTATTTCGTCGCGTCGCATCGCTCTTAGTGAGGACTAAACATTTTTTCCGTTTCAGCGCGTCACGCTTGGTGGTCATATGCCTTAAGTCTATCACTAATCCTTGACTCGCTCAATACACAGTTAAGTGGCCTTACATAACTAGGATGGCATTAGGCAGTTTTACACTTTTACACGTTGCGAGCAGAATAACTTTTATTGTTAAAGATGGTTGTGATTTCTCGCTAGCCGGGTCCACTACTCTTGAATTATCTGTCTATTGTCTACAGATTGTAACCCGAAATTTTCCTAATTTAAACGCCTAGTCAAAACTTTCGAGGGGTGGGGGTAATATATAATAAATCAATTGGATAATTGAGAACAAATTTTGTGGTCCAAAAACAAGGTGGTCCAAAAATACTTTAAGTAATTTGAAACAGAAAAAGAAACTATATATGGTCCGATAATATTTCTAAAAAACAGCTTATTTAATTGATATTTATAAAATCAGATATTACGGTTTTAAATGTAATTATTGTTCGTGCTATTTTGTACTATACAGAAGATATCTGTATAAAGTATTTTCTTCACTAAAAAACAATCTAGGAAAGAACTGAATATTAATTAACCTTTTCCAACATTTAAATTAACAAGTAAAATTTACGAGTGTTTTAGATGTGCGAAGCACATCGAAAAATACGGAATATTTGACACCAAATGAAAAAGACTTTTATTTAAAAAAATTAATAAATGATCTTCAAATCTTTATGATCTACAAAATGGTATGAAATTCAAACGTTGAATGTATTACTATATCGTTACCATAGCGCAGTAAAGGGAACGCTATTTTTCTACAACATACTATTTTATTAACCTTTATTTAACAAGCCATTATTAATAAACTTGATTCCAATTAATCTATAATCCCGTTGATTCAAAAATATTGTTGTATTCTTTTTGTACATTTCTTTACACATCTTGTACACTTCTTGTACACTTATGTTCCCCTCTTGTACACGTATTACACACTTCTTTACTATTATTGTACACTTCTTGTACACTTCTTGTACACTTCCGGCACACTTCTTGTACACTTCTTTTTTACACTTATTGTACAATTATTGTACCCTTCTTGTACCCTTCTTATACCTTCTTGTACATTTCTTATATCTCCTAATACATTTCTCATTAACTTCTTGTAAACTTTATGTACACTTATTGTACACTTCTATAAATTTAAATAACAATTCTACATCTCAATTCTTTTTTCCTTGTCTCTTGCTTATGACTGACTAACACAATTTTTAAAGACTATGTAAAAAGTCTACGTCTGACAAACTTTAACGGTTTATTTTCTTATGTTGACAAACACTATACTATTGGCTATATATAAAAATGATATTATTATAAAGAATAAAAAAAAATTTAATACATGGTCAATGACTATATATTATTCCCTAAGTATGTAACAAGAAGCTAGGCAATTAAATACATGGAATGAAAGGCGGGTATCCTACAAAGATGTGTACAAATAAAGAATTAGGTGGGGGAGGCGAGATTAAATGTATACATACATAGTTAACACAGTTAGTTAACCGCTTAGCAGCTGGTTCCATGAATTGAGGATAGTTGGCCAATCGTTTTCGTGATGGTTTTGCAACATCGCCGAGCGCATGGTTGCCGTAGGGTAGGCTTTCATTAATGCTTGTTCATGCCCTCCTGTTCTCGAATAAGCTGGAGTCCGTTTGTTATATTTAAGATTGTAGATCTGATGATCTACTGAGCCTATGTGTCGTGTGTGGGAAAGAGTAGGCTTTCTTGTAATCGCCATGGCTGATTTCAGAGGCGTTTGCTCGCCTTTCCATTTACTGTGAGCATTGAGTAAGCTTTGAGGACGTAGAAGGATCCTTTCACGAAATGGTTTACCTGCCATCTCATCCTTAATGCAGCCTTGGCGGGCACGGCACTTGTTAGAGAATACATTTCTGGGTGAGTAGGTAGGTAGTTGGTATCTCCGCCGGCAATTTCAATAGATCCGTATAGTCGGTCAGTGTGTTGTAATATAATGTGTACATCACAAGCTTGGAGAGGTTCAACACGGCTTGTCCGATATATATAAGCTTATTTAGCACTATACTTGTTCCTTCGAGAGATGAACACCCATCAAGTCGCCGGTGAAAATAAACGAGTTAGGAAACTCGAGTTGACTTGCGAATGTTTGTACATTTTCCCCAGAGGTGCAGAGGCGGAACTTCAAACTGGAACGTGAGAGAGAACGGGAAGAATATTAAGACAATTGTATTAGTACATTATTAGTACATTTAATAATTATTCTTACCTTTTTGCGAACGTTCTCCATTGTCTTGCCAAATAGGGAATTATTCTTCAGCTTATAATAGTGTTTGGCAAATGTCGTAGTTGCCATCTGTAGTTGCCGGGAATTATATGTAATGTATTTCTTAAAAATTGCAATATGCTCTGAGAACTTTGGTTAGTATCATCCCCTTCTTAAGATATAATTGTAGAAGTTCCCATGTATGACATAATTGCTTTTGATCCGGTGGGTCAGCATCAGCTTTTAATAGCCGTGATACGCCTTTTTCGTGTCGCCCCAGAGATTGTTCCCCTGCTCACACATAATATCTGTAAGGCAATTGTCCGGGATTTACATCTTTTCATGTGCGGTCTTTCAGTTCCCTCGGATACTGGAGATCACATTTAGAAGGTGACCCACGTATCCCTCGTAGTCGAAAATGTGAACATTTAAGGACTCGGGTTCCCCCTCACAGCAGGGGTACTCCTCATTATCCTCCAAGTTATTAAAAATTCCGGGAAATAACTTCTAGAACTTGGGAATATCGCGTGCCGTTACGAAACGTGATATTGCCGAAATTTGATATTGCCGTTATGATAATAGTACAGGCATTATATAACATGACCTTGAAAAAGTTGCAACATAATTTATTTCAACTATCTTATTCTCATTGATATATTCTTAATTACAGAAAAAAAGTCTTAAGGAATCGGAGTGGTGCAAAATACTTTTTTAATTTTTTTGTAAACCCCTGTAGCTGCACCTATTTAGCCCATGCTATGGAGGCTGAAGGGGTTCTCGTTCTAGACTGAAATGAAAATTATGACCAAACCACAGCTCTGTTTGCAATGATTTTTT
>JAUZND010002200.1:0-13006 GCA_034780555.1 Coelogynopora nodosa
TAAATTATCTCATTTTGGCTGTTTAATGGAGCTCGAAGTCGAAACTGTGCTTCATCTGAAAACCAAACATTCTTCCAAGAGTGATCAAAGCGGTCTGCCATCGCAATCGACTTATTCATTCGTCTTTCTTTATGCTGCTCTGTAAGGATGTTGCACTTCGATAACACTTCAGCTTGGATTGAGAGAGAATATTAAAGACGGACCCTTTTGATAAGCCCATGCTCTCTGCAATTTCTCGTTGACTAAGATGACAACATGGTGAACCAACTGGTGAAACGATTAACGTTCGATAATTTATTTAGAATGAAATTGACTGATTTTCTAGTGGGCAGCTGTATTATTGTGTAAAATATATTAGCTTTCGTATATTAAGAGAAATTGCTATAGAGTTTTACAATTATTTTTTATAATCCTAATCCTTTTTTGTATCCATAATATAACCATGCAAATGTTATTATAATTTTTAGACTTTTTGTCGTTTTGCCTTTTAACATTGGAAAACAACATACTAGTATCAATCGACTATGAAAAATCTAACTCAATAGTCCCCTATGGGGCACTGCGGCTACAGTTGACTTAACGTCCCTTATGGGGGCAGTGGTGTTATAATTGGTTCAAAGTCCCTTATGGGGGCAATGGGGTTACAAATGGCTCAAAAGTCTCTTATGGGGGCAGTGGGGGTTAAAGTTGGCTGAAAGTATCCTATGGGAGCAATGGGGTTACAGTTGGTTCAAAAGTCCCTTATGGGGGCAGTGGGGTTATAGTTGGCTCAAAGTCGCCTATGGGGGCAGCGGGGTTACAGTTGGCTCAAAGTACCCTATGGTTGCAGTGGGGTTACATTTGGTTCAAAGTACCCCATAGGGGCAGTGGGAATACAGTTGGTTTAAAAGTCCCTTATGGGGGCAGTGGGGTTACAGTTGGCTCAAAAGTTCCCTATGGGGGCAGTGGGGTTACAGTTGGCTCAAAGTCCCCTAAGGGGGCAGTGGGGTTACTGTTGACTCAAAGTCTATAATTGTTGTGATTGTTGTTTTAATCTTTCTTTTGAATGAGTATGTATAAATATATTTAAATATATTAAGACATAATAACAATGTATGATGTTCTATTTTAATCCTATAATATAGACCATTACTTCAAGAAAAAATTGATCTTGAAGTTGCAACAGTTGACGGAATTCGTTTGGCTAGAGAACAGGTACAAGACTATGTAATTTTTAATCCATAAACATTCATTTATTTGTGTTGCACTTAATAAATATTACTTAATTTTGAAATAATTTAAGACACCAACTGATATGGTCATATACTTATTGTAAATATCATATATTGATATCGGTGGTGTATATACATTTTTAGTATGTCAACGTTTTTTTATTGTACCGTTGGAATCGAAATTGGGCATTGACACGTACAATTAATTTTATTAACTTTACATGTTTAATATAATTATTTTAATATTTCGAAAAAATTTTATAATGTCAGAAATCGTTTATGTTCCTCTTTAT
This sequence comes from Coelogynopora nodosa, assembly GCA_034780555.1. Lineage (NCBI taxonomy): Eukaryota > Metazoa > Platyhelminthes > Proseriata > Coelogynoporidae > Coelogynopora > Coelogynopora nodosa. Next base: position 1,505 of record JAUZND010002200.1, read on the forward strand.
AAACATTATATAAATATGCATGTCAATTGGTATCCTAAATTGTTATCAAATATTATAAATCCGATTTAATATATTAAATCTTACCGTATGTATAATAATGATCTAAATAATATGAGTTGGTGAGGTGACCTTCTAAATTCTCTTATCTCCCTTCTATGTATCAAGACGATGGATCGCTTGGCCGACACAGAGAAAAGATTGGCAGAGGTTCAAGCGCGCTATGATGAAACATTCAAACAGGCCACGAAGGAACGTCAACAGATGAAAAATGAGATCCGAAAAGCGGAGAAGTTGTTGGAAACAGCCAAGTAATGTTCAAGCTTTATATTTTTATTTCACTTTATTAATTATTGTACCGAAAAGTATTTTTGTACGGTCTACAAAGGAATAGTTTTTTATGGAACTTTTAATATTAGTGTAATACTGGTAAATATGTTGATATATATATAGTTAGAGTATACAATTGAAATATCGTTAAAAAAGGATTGTGAATTTCTGATTTATCTGACATCCACTAATGTTATTTCCGTTGAATGCTAAACACAAGGTATTAACACTTCGAGATGTAGTTAGGAGGCATTTATCCTTTATTCAAATGACTTGTTGGAACCATCGAACAGCTGCAATAATACCAGCACCAGTGAGAAATATATAATTCCTGAATATATTTCAATGAACTGTACTATTCGTCCTCATTCACCAACATTTCATATGATGTAGTTTATACTACTGGTAGTAGCACAATTCATAATTCCGATATAATTAAAATTTAATCTTGTGTTTAATATGAATTCTACTTTTATCGTGACAATAATAAATTTAGCTTAGTGCACTAATGTTTACAGCTAAATAAGTTAAAATTTCATAGCGGAAGACTGAATCCAATTAATAAAACTGACGCGCTCATGAGCGTAGATAAGATAATTATTTGATTATATAAATATGTGCAACAACGTAGAAATGAAAAATAGGTTGACAATGCAAAACGGTACGCCGTAAATAAAACTTAACATTAAACTGTTATTTGTACTCAATACATAATAGTTAATATAGCTAGCATATTTATACAATTTACTTGTTTTTTTTAATTACTTGTAACAATTAAACCTGACAAATATGATACGGACAACTCTTCGTTTTATCTAAAGGTTGAAGAACATATTTATATACAGTAGATATGTAAATTGTGAACTTATTATATTCACAGCATATATCTCTATTTTAATAGTGTTAGACGCGTTTTTACCATTCTTCAAAAAGATAGAATGTGATGTTTAAAACATTCAGCTGCACATTTTATAAAGATAACAACTAGTATCTATGCGAAGTTTAATCATTCACAGACACACTAGAGACACACACACACACGTACGGACACATTTAAGACACCACAGGCACACTACAGAAAATCTCTGCTTTATTATTATAACCATACACAATTATATTTGCCTGGACACCCCCCATCAACCCTTTCTCTACAACCACATCCACCAGAATCAACCTGGAGAATGCCCAGAAGGACCAGTTGAGCATCGAGCGGCAGACGGTGAAGGGTCGCGAGACGGTGGCCGAGAACGAGAAGCAGGTCGTGTCGCTCACCGAGATCAAGGCAGAGAGGGCCGCGGGGAGGGCCGAGATCCAGGCCCGGGTCCAGTTGAGTGATCACCGGCTCAACCTGTTGCTGCGGGAAAAGAAGCAACTCATGGACAACAACTATGAACTGAAGAAGGTGCGTAGTTTGAAGCGGTGCTGTTATATATACGAGTGGCTGTTGACTTGTTGTTATGGTTTGTTTGCCTTTTACTTTTGCATAGGTTTTGGTTCTTTGGGTTGACTTAATTAATCATATATATAGTACTACTATTTAGAACTGTACATAGATTACGTATAAAGTGAGTGAATTGTATCTTTCTCTAACTATCTGGCCGGGTGTATAATAAAGAAAATATGTTTTGTTGATTATACAGACAGAACTGTGTCATGTTAGAATTATTGGAGTGTTTACTGCTTCCAAGAATTAATAATTTGTCTTTTATACAGTTTTATTTGATAGCACTTTGAATTACTAACACGAAACATATTCTACGTTCATTTTCTTTAAAAAAACTGAAGTTATTAATTTTTCATAGTCTGGACTGGTTTCAATTGCAAAATGACAAATTTAAAAAAAAAGATATTTTAAAGATATTTTTAATTTATTCAAAATATATACAACATTTTGTCAGTTATTAATTATCCAAGAAAATAGTTATACCATTGTATCTGGTTCTGGCCTGTTTCCAATTGGTTCAGCTTAATTTGAAATATTATCCATGCTCATAAACCAGTTTCACTATGCATGATTTATTAGAAGCAGGTGATCCCAAAACATGTTAATCCCAGACCAGACCAGATAACGAGACACATAAAAAAATTGAGTTATTAATGTTAAATCACCTTGATACATAATATATAAGATATAACTTGTTCATTTATTGGTCGATTTAGTTTGAAACTATTCACCTGACAGTAGTTGAATCAATAGTACAACCAAAGGAGTTGCGCTGAGAGAGATAGAGTAACTAACCTATAAATTATTTTAATTAAAATGCATAGATTATATTCAAACTGTTTTTTTATTGCAACTCACTATATAATCCTTTACTCTGTCTGTGTTTCTACAGTTCTTTGAAACACAAAAGTTGACTCAGGAGATGGAGCTCAAGGATCTGAACACCTACCTGGAGCGTAGTGAAGATGAGTATACGAGCCTCCGCCGGAAGGTAATGGAGACCGAGATGGAGTTCAGAGATCTGGACAATAAGCTCAAAAATAGGTACTCGAATCAGTGACTTTATGTTATGCTTATGTAACTCCACCTTCCCCCCCCAAAAAAAAGTTTTTAATTTTACCATTTATCAGAGAGTGCCATAACGTTTAGTGTTAAAAAAGGTTTATCGTAATTATCGCAATATAGTATATCTTTTTGACAGCAGTTTGATGTAATACTAGCAATATATCAATTTGTACTGTTTTTATAATTGTAAGTTGAATACACTAACATAATTACACTTAAATTTTCAATGTAAAGAAAGTTTTAGGATATTAGATGTTATAATCTTGCAGGCATTTAATACGTAATTTGAAAATGTGTTTGTCGCCCCAAGTTGTGGCAAAATCTGTGATTTTGTTATCAATACTTGACGACAGCCGGTTTGTGATAACTGTTGTAGAAGTAATTAAATAAATTTTAAAAATTCGTTTTGATAGTATATAAAATTTAATTATGCCATCGTCAAATATTTGAATTATCACAAATGGATCCTTTCACAACCATTACACAATAATTATCTTGAATTTTTTATAGATGCAAATTCTATATTATAAATAGTTGTTATATTGCAAGTTCATATTTTGATCCTACATAGTTCTGAGATAACTTGTTAATCCTTGCATTGTTAATGACTGCAATATAATACCGAAGGTTAACGGCACAAGAACTTCGGTAAGTGTTTGATAGTGGTTTTATGTGATACTAGTATTTAGTAAACTGAAATGGATTACTGTAAGTAAATATCACATTTTATTTAATTTGTAACTGTTAAGACGTCTAGTAATCATTCCTAATCAAAATGTCTTAAACATTTAAAAAATATATTTTGTGATATTTTTTTTCAATAATTTATTTTCAGCAAAATATCTGTTTTTTCCCTGAATACTGTAATAGTTTTTTATCCTTGCATTGTTTTCTTCTTTGAAATAGACTTTTAGCTTATTTTAGCGCTAATTTTGGTTACATTTGAGATATTAAAAAATATTGTTTATGTTGATTTTCTATTTTTCGCATATTTAATGCTTGAATATCTAATTTTAATCATTGTATTATTTACTATTTTATCGAATTTAAATGCTAGTATTATTTTGTATTAATAGATTTGGAAATTATAAACTTATTTATTATTAGGGTATTTATATTATTTCTAGTATACTTTGATTAATCAATTAAATTCTACTTCTAAGTATCTACGCGGTAGAATTTTAATCATTGTATTTATTACTTATAAACATACATTCTACGTTTGTTATCAATCTGTGTGATATGTTTATCTAAACTAGCGGTTAGTAGTATGTCTGTTGTTGGTGTGCTACCCCAATTGTAGTTAAATTATCAACAAATAATTTACATAATTCGTCCAAATTGCTTGCTTATAAGCGAAAACTTACTCAGAATTATTACAATTCTATAGATATGATTTAAATTCAGTAAATAAATGTTAACATATGACATAATATTTTTAATATTATATGAACATTTAAGACACCTAGTTATTTATATTTTATAGATCATCAAATACTTAAGGTAATGTAAACCTATTTAATCCTTTTACAAATACTTCCTATTATAATTATTTTTGATCACTTCTAATACCATTTTCTTATATATGTACATCTGTTATATATAAATTGTATGCACCTTTTACATTAAAAATGACACATGGAATGTATTTTGGTAGACGTTGTTTTTATCTTGTTTAATTCTAATAAAGATTTATATTTGTTTTGTTCCTATATTCCTCGCTTTAGCACATACTTTATACGTTTCATAATCTTGAGTCTCTCTCATATATAGCAGTTTATCATGGTACTATTCCTATGAAAGTAATAATCAGGACAATAAACGCTTGAAAAGTGAATTGAATATTTTATATTTAGGTACACTCGCTGTGAGCATTAAGTATTAGGCAGTCTGATTTTTGAAACCTTTTTTTTCGTCTCAATCCAGCAAGCATCAAAGGGCAAATGATGCCAAGAGGTGTATTAGAATTGACAAAGAGTTGATCAATTCATCCCGACAAATGGAGGCCATGGAAGAAGAGCTCGTCACCGTTGGAGGCAAACACAGCGAAGTATCCGACCGTCTTCGGGTAATTTGAATGACTACTCTCATTATTTTGTTGTATCGATAAAAGTTTACAAGCAGGACGGAACTGCCATTTTTCTCTTAGCTACCTATATGGGCACTGTAATAAGAAAACTTAGGGTCCGAAAATATTGTTATTTGTAGGTATATTAAAATTGAGAAAAACGTGTTGAAAAAATCCTTATAAGACACACAAAAAATATTTTAATAGCTAGCACAGTGTCTATTTACCGCCAACTATTGGATTACTTTTCTTCAGAAATGTTTTATGATTTTATTATTTAAAAAATAAATATTTTATCTATCAATAAATTCAAATAACTACAAAAATTATAATCGATATGATTGACAACCATTTAACGTACACAATTTAAAAATATATTTTATTTGCTGTAATTGGTACCCACGGAAGTACATTTAATGTTAAATTAACATATTATTATGTGAGTCTTCTCTATAAAACGCCGGATCCACTATTTACCAGCGGATGGAACGCGAGACCCGACAGAAGGAGGAACTGTTACGCGCCCAACTCCGCCAACTAGAAAAGGCTTCCCAGGACGAGGTGGCCTCTCGGGAGGTGTTGATAGCCCGAATGCGCACAGACAATCAGGACCTGGACCGATTCAAGGTTTGCAGTTAGTGATATATAATTGTATCAAGGCCTTTAGGCTATGTGCATACACCACATGAACTATATATAAAATATACAACTCCACAGTACATTACAATACAAAATATTAAAAAGATGGAAAATACAGTCTATCATAATGACAGTTATTTAAATGTAGATGATATTGAATATTGGAATATATTATTGATTTATGTTATTAAACAAGCGAAGTGTTACGTTACAAATTGTTCTAAATATGTTTTTTGTAGTTGAATATTCGTTAAAACTGGTTAATTCTAATAACAATATTTCACTTAGTTATAAAAACTTAACTAATGATCTCTTATTGATTTCGATTAATTAATATATTTACAAATTATTATATAATCTTTGGACTAGAATTATTGGATTTATGTACGTACTAATAAATGGATCTTAAATATATAGATTAAACCGTACATAAATACAATAATTTTAGCCCAATAATACTAGTTTGCACTTTTATTATTTATTATAAAAATTATTAGAGATCATTAGTTAAGTTTTTATTAAAATTAAGTTAATGCTGTTTTTAGAATTAACCAGTTTTAGTGAATATTCAACAAGTAACTTATTTAAAATAATTAAATACATATATATTGTTATATTTATAGATTTTAAATATATACCAATATATTTGAACACTAACATCGTATTAGATTTTTTTTTACTACTTAAATAAAAGTTAAAAGGATATGCCAGAATGGTTTTTAAATAATTTGTTATACAATAACTGAGTAGATAATGTGTACATTTGCTTTAAAACTGTGTAATAACATTAATTGTATACAATATTCCTTTTTCTTATAAAAACAAAATTAATGATTACTTTTTTATTGCTTAACCATTTAAAAAAAGAACAACACATCCGAAATCTTTATATAATTGAGAGAGTGTTTATATTTACTGTATATTTAAATTTTTTATTTAAATTAACAAATTTAAAAAATCCTCCCGGCACTAAAATAAATACCTATAAAAAAGAATAAACCCTTGTGTTTCGGCATAAAGGAATCCTCTAAAGCCTATAACATTTTAAAACTTTTTATTGTAAAAACAATATTTTAGCACACCAAACATGTATTTTAAAAAGCTCCCTCTCCAATGCTCGTCCTACTCAAGGAGGAGGCGAAGGTCAAGCGAATCAAGATGCGCGCCATGGAGGTGGAGGTGGAGCGCGCCGTTGTGAAGATACGAACCAAGGTCGAGGGTCTGAGGCGAGACTATGCCAAGATTCATGCCGTTCGAGTGGACCTGCAGGAGAAGCTCGATGTGGTGAGTTCTGTGATTGGAGAGCTGATAATGATTGGGAGGCATTGTCAGTCAGACTACTGTGAGTATTTTGATGTGGGGTGAGGGGGTTCACACTGTTCCCACCTTTCATGAATATCCTGCTTCCATATTATATTTATCAATCAGTTTTAAAAATTATACGAAGCACAAGTATAACAATTATATTAATAAATATTTTAAATTATGAAGAACAACTTATTTAAATATGAGATATTGTTGGAAAAAGCCCACCAAACAACAAAACCTTTGAATAGTTTATTCTAAAAGTTATTTATCCCCTTCTTTTCCAAATTAAATTATTTAGTTATTGAAAATGTCGCACAATTTTTAGAGAAGGTCATGTGGTTATCAGATTTGATATACTTTATAAATATTATGTAATTATTTTATAACGCTCTCCAAATGTTTATGAGAGTTAGTAAGCTCTTATTATATTATATTTTATTTTATTATTACTTTTCTATACAATGTCTTCTGATCTGGCACATAAAGTACCTAATATTATTCAGATTACGCTTTTATCACTAAAATATTTGAATTATAGCAGTCAAAATTTCAGTATTCATGTATAATACATGAAAAGCGAGATATGGAGTCAATAAAAAATCTTGCGTGTGATTTAACAAATAGATTTGCTTTATAGCCGGAGTTATATATTAATTTTAAGAAAATCTTATGAATCTTATGAACGAGCACATTTATATCGTTTAAATCTATCCTGCAACAGATGCATCACTTCAAAAATACAGGACGGAATATTTTCATTGATAGATATTTTACTAATTATCATCTTGGCTAGTCTACATGACATAGGTTTGACACTGACTGGAACTACTATCAATCAAAATACAAGAGATGTTCCAAGAAAAGTTTGGAATGCGAATTCCGGAGAAGTTTTATTCACTACTAAATTATGGAAGATGAAAATCAGAGAATAAAAATCTAGAAATTAAAAATTGTCTTATTTTATGAAAGAGTTATCTAAACATTCAGATCCAGCAAATATGGTTTAGCAGTATGTAATATATAATCGTCCAATTTACGTGTTACAGCTTTGAACCTCGTGTTCAGCAACACTTTCGATAAGTTGCAATAGCAATCCAGGTAAATTCAAATTCTGTAGGAATTCATTTTTCTTGAGTTGTGTTAATTGCCAGAAATCACCAAATCAAAAAAGTTAGACGTACATACTGTGTAATCTCATTTTATAATTGTCTATATAAGGAGTCGGGTTGCATTTATTGTTATCTTTTTGAATGTATTTAAAATATATATTTGGAGAATATCACTTCTATATATCCTATTATGACTTACATATTTGGTTGTAATATCTAATATAAACAAAAAAAATTAAAATTAAATTAAGCACATTTATGCAAGAATTGTATGAATGTAGATATGTCTACATATTGTATGTAGACAGTAGGTTAAAATGCGTAGGTATAACTTCCGGTTATTTGAGTGTTAAAATATCGATAACTATTGGTGACCAAGCTGTTACAAGACCATGTTTCAAAGTATAATATGTCGAAAATAAATGTTATTAATAATATTTTAATATATTTTGTTGTAACATTTTTCTTTTGACTTACTAATTTTGAAATAATTGATCTGTATACTATATATTAATGTTTTTTAATACGTTTTACAATTGGGGTTAATTTGAACGTTTTTCTTCATTTGTTGTACTTTTAGTTAATTTATTTCAATATTATTTTAAGAAACGTAATATGCTTTTCAGTACACTATTTGAATTTTTAACATCTGCTTGATGTTATGCATCTCTAATAAAATGTTTTTTCTGTGTTACTATTATTTATTAGCAGTAGTATAAAACTCAAATAATATAAATAGTTGTTATTGTTTAGTACTGTAATATATTAAGAAGAAATAGGTGTAAGAATGTGGGAGCCATTCACGCATTTATTAAATTGCTTGATAAATATCTCTTGCTAAATGACATTTAAAAGTTTAAACTTTAGTAATTTTTACTATAATGGTTTCTTCAGTGCTGTTATTATTTATTTTCAGCAAATGTGTTCTGTCTCCTTATAAGCAGTATAAAAATCTAAATATTCTCAATTTCATTAGAATAAAATAATATGAAAGTATATTTTGTCTACAGTATTTTTAACTATATATTAATGAAAATTCTAACCGTAGAATTAACATTTTAATACATTATTTAATTTAGAGAAATTAAATTTTATAGTGAATAATCCGAAAACAATTTTGAAGAACATTATATAGCGTACATTATATAGATTATAATGAATACTATTTTGTGAGAGAGCATTTAATGAATATTGAATATGGTCCTTTCATCTATGACATTTTAATTTCCGAGCCATTTAATTTAATTAGTCGATCAGGTATATTGAAAATAATTAAAATTCATCAAAGGGTTATATTCAATAACAATGTTTCGAGTTATTTGTCTATTGTAAATCTTAATTATAGTGTTTTATTCCATATTTATATGCTTATTTATTATAACTGTTACCATTTATAGTAGTTGGACATATTAATTAATTAATTTATTTAGTATTTATTTGTTTGGTAATTTAAGTACGCATTCTATTTGTTAGCGTTTAAAGTGCAATGCCTTTAACTTGTACTTGCTTCTATTGATTATATTCTTAAAAATATAGATGAAAGACTTTTAAATAATTTAAATAAAGACAGTTAAATAATTATAATTATTTGTTATATATTGATTTTTATATTTCTTAGTTTTTTTGTTTGAGTCCAAATCTCGTAGATTTTATTGGTTTCGAGTGCAAGTAGGGCAGTTTCCTTTCCCCTAGTCCATCAAGAGTTGATATACGGTATGTGAACGGTACCTAATAATTGCACGTAACATAGCATAAATAGTTGAATAAATCTATATATTTTTGCTAAAATCACTAAATGCGTCGTTTTAATCATAAAATAAAATCCCTCTGAAGTATGCTTAAGTCAACCAACTAACCATTCCCTCATGACTCACACTAAACCCCCAGCGACCCCGCCCCCCCCCCCCCCCCCCCCCCCCCCCACCTCTTCATATATAACTGTCAATCGACTTGCCCAGATTCTGGCGGAGCACGCGCGTACAGAGGCGGAGTTCGGGAGCAAGATAGAGGAGCTGGGTCCGAGCTATCAGAAGGTGAAGTCAGACCTGGACAGGCTAGTGCGTCGTCTGGAGCACATCGAGTGGCAGTCGGAGTTGATGAACAAGAAGTTGGACGAGATCCTGGGCACCACCAGCATGATCACCAAGACCAAGGCCAAAGTGGACCTGGAGATTCGGGCACTTGAGTGAGTCTCTCTCTATTGAACTTCTGCGGATCAGATGAGCGTGTGCATCAGGGCTAGCAGGGTCCCATCAATTTTAATTATTATTATTTAATTCAAGGCCGTACGATTTCATGCATTACTGTGATTGCATAAAAGGCGCGCAAATTCGTCAATCTGTAAGATATATTTTTTTAACATTTGGATTGCTGGACATTAAAGTAACTATCAAATATTGTTTTGATTGTTTCAAATAAGGGTTGTCCGTGGTAAATGTAATATTACCATTAACTCCGCAATATTACTTTTACTGTTAATGTATGCATACAAACGGAATTGCGATAATCCTTCTAAAATATTCGCCGTAACTTTTCATAAAACTATTATATCTATGAATTGTCCATATTTTGCATATGTATATAAAATAAACCAATCTAATGTTTTAAAAAATGTATGCTGTCATATTTATTTTGATTAGAATAGCCTACATGTTTAAGGGGAAGGCTGCAATTTTGTGTCTAGTACTGAAGAAGTCAAGAAGGAGCAAATACTGGAAATTTATTCTGGTAAAACTGTGTGAACCCAGTTCATATAGAAAGTACAGCGCTTCATAAACTTCTAACGTTTGGTCTGATGTGGCAAACACGAGTTAGTTTAGTAAAGGTGTGAGCCTAAAAGTTATGATATAGTGAATTAGACATTCATTTTAGAAAAAGTTCTTTTACGATCAATAGAAGATACTGCTATGGCCATGAAAACTTTCACAATCAATAAATAATTGTTTTGTTTCTATTTGTAGATAAGTATAATGAAAGAGGCGTGTTTAGCTACTGTACATAGCGATATATTTGTTTGCAAGCGAAATAGTTAAAATAATGTTATATAAGCTCCCTTTTTGTAATATCCTCAATATAAAACATAAAATGTTATAAGTTGGACGCAATCTAATTTAGAGTCAATTTTTCTAAAAGTTTTTGGATATTAAATGGTACACAGTAAATAGTTTTACAATAACGTCTTGTTTTAGTCGTCCTTGCCTTGTATTTTCAGAAAAAATTCTTAATCTAAAGCAAAGATATTTAAAGTTTTCAGATGCAGGGATTCCTACCTGTGCTTTCAACCTTTCCCTGCAATAGTTTTGTATATACATAACATTGATAAATGAAATAATGACATTAAATAATCATAGTGAAGAAATAAAACATAATTGAATTAAATAAATCTCAAATGCGCTATATCACAAATAATAATAATAATAATATGTTTATTAAAGTTAAAAATGTACAATGGGAATCGGTACATTTTAGATAATAATAATAGATAATAAAGAGAGAAAGGGTGTAACATAGCATAAAAGTTAGCTGTTGCACAATAATTAGAA
>JAUZND010002201.1:0-10108 GCA_034780555.1 Coelogynopora nodosa
GTGGAGGGAGGAGGGAGGGAGTTAATGGGTCGATAAGGACGATGTTCTGGTAGAAGACGGGACATTGACTGTGGAGGAGGAGGGAGGGAGTTAATGGGTCGATAAGGACGATGTTCTGGTAGAAGACAGGACATTGACTGTGGAGGGGGAGGCAGGGAGTTTGTTACATTAATTTTTAATAAATGCACGCTTCCTACATAATATGTTTCATATGATCAGTTAATAAAAACAGGTTTAGAATGCTTTAAGGGTAATTTATTGAACTTTTTTATTTTCATCAAATTTAGTGATTTATATTTTATTTGAAAATATGAAGACTTTTTAGAATTAGCTAATAGTACAAAATAATAATGTTTCGAAATATAGCAAACAATATGTAAATTATAGTACATTTTAAGTAGTTCAATGAAAATAGTTTAAAAAGACTGGTGGAACTAATAAACATAAAACAAGCGAAAGCATAAAGTCAATTTCTTAACTGTTTTACAAATTGGCATTTAGTTTTGTTCTCGACAAGTTTAAACCACGTTCAGCTACATCACCTTTATAGTGCGCATATTGAAAAGTATTGTAGCTAGCAGTTCTAATTGTGTGTGAGAATATTGTAAATATGGGAATCATTTCTTACACTTGCGATGATTTACCATTATCTAAATAATAAAGATACGTTGCGATGTTCTCCTAATTAATATGAAGTTACTAAACGATGGAGTAACCGAGCTGAAGTGTCAATCTAATTAAAAATATTATCAATTGCTAAGCTTAGTCCAATTCAATCTAATCCTAACCAAAGTGTGAAATGACATAACAATGTAGTGTCACATCTGCTCTGGCTAAAAGTGTAATTAATACAACAAAACCTCTCTCTCTTTCTCACCCAACGTAATCAAAGTCATTAAAGATGAATGTTTTATTGACATCGAACCCGAGAGCAATAATGTCCTTAGCGTTCTCCCGAGCCAGTCTTCGACTCTCCTCAAGTTCCAGTCCCTTCCAGATGAACTTCTCATCGTCCGTCAGTTGAATAACAAGCGGGACATTGAAGGCTTCCTGTAGATATCTATCTCCAGATAAACACAATTCGAATAGTTAACTAAAGTTGATATAGATAGACCATCTGTGTTTATCAGAGATATTTAACTATAGTTGTGATAGATAGACCATTTTTATCATAGATGTTTAACTATAGTTGGGATAGATAGACCATCTGTGTTTATCTTATTGTATAATTTGCTTTATTATAACTTTTGGTTTCTTGAGAGCGAGGGGTGTGATCCAGAATCGACAACCCTACTACTACTGTCAGGTATTGAATATTTATTTTAAGATGCATAATTCCTTTTCTATTCTTACATTTAAACTAAAATTAACAACAAAAAAGTCATATTTTTGTACTATTTTAAATAATAAATATTACGTTTGGTGTTAATTATACAAGTGAAATCAATAGAGCGAAATATAGTTCAATTATAAATAATATTAATAAATTTACAATCACGTAAGACAGGTTTTCTCACTTGGTCATAACAAAGGGTATCAGATGTCCCATATGCATCGAGTCTGAAGAAGGCCCACGACCAGTGTAGAGAAAGAATGGCTTCCCTTGTTCGTACATCGTGAGGATTTGGTCCAGATCTCTGCAGCAAGTAATACAGGACACAGATTCGCTCAGTTTCATCAGAATAAAATTACATACTTTTTCAAAAATGTATTAATACCGCTCTGTATTATCCCTTCGTAATAAAACGTTCTCAGCAAGAACCAGAATGAGATAACAATAAATGAACAAATTCAGTTTCGGAAAATAAAGTTTAATTTATTTTTTATTTCAATATTTTTTTCATTGATCATTTCAAGAAAAAACAATATTATTTTAATTGTTCATTCAAATAAATGTCATTTTTTGAATTGTTCATTCAAATAAATGTCATTTCTTCATAACTGGTTGTAAATAAATGAGGAACTTCCATTGCAATGTTTGGCAATAAAAAATGCTGAACTCCTGCCCTTCCCCCCTCCTATGCTAAATAGGCTTCCAAATTAACTGCAATTTTACCACTTTACAACGGGTTGAAACCGTAGAATCGATTTGCCACCTACCTATGAGAAAAGAAGATACCTCGCTTCAGCATATGATGGACCGGTTTCCCAGTGACTTTCTCGAAACGTTGGAGCAGTTCTGGCGACACTTTAGAGGATCCGAATCTCACGATCAATTTGTCATAGTCGATACCAGCTGTGGAGTCGGTGTGTACCTCCCATGGAGTGACCACGTCACCCGCCTCCTCCTTGGCAACTGTGGAGGAAGCTGCTGATAGGTCCAACTTAGCCATGCTTTCGTCCGTAGGTGCCTGCTCTTCAGACATCTGGACAAAACAAATCAGGATTGGAATAAAAGAGTCCCAGTTAAATATCACTATCATATGGAGTGAACATTACTATAATATTATATAGTATTGAACTATACAGTAATTATTCAAACGTTTACAATACACATTTTATTATAACTTATAAATTACAAATAATCACAAATGGACATGGCATTAATATTGGAGTATGTATGGAAACACGCAATCTCTATGAATACATGTCCAGAGATCAGCAGAGAAACTAAACATACATAGGCACACAAATAATATATCTAGATCACGAAACGAGTCTTAGTCATTGGGACAGACAATAAAAAGGTTCTGCAGATTGATGTCCATCTATCTAATCATATTGATGTCTTCATTCACATTCGTATAAAAGGCATTAGTCATTTTTGTGGTTACTGTTAACTGTTTTCACTTTCTCTATTTATTATAAGGTTGACACATTGGGACATATGCTTTCTAACATTTACGAGCAGAGCTAGTAGAAAGTTACCAATTTAATGCATCGTTTGTTATAATATTTATTTTTCATAACCTACATATTGGGATACCTTTCATCTTGAGCGCATACCACGTTTCTGTGCTGAATATAACTTTATAAGAGAATATAATCCAGAGAACTGCTTAGACTTAGGCCCTGTCTAAGATTGCGCGAGATGATTACAGATTCAAGAACTGGCAACGGAACATGACAACTTGTTAGTGCACTGATAATAAGGTTCACACAAATTGTGGATTTGACTTATTTTGTCACATACGAAAATATAGAGGTCGTAAGGGGCACAACTTTATACTAATGTATCCCGCGGTCTCAGTGTACCGACGGTAATAAATATGTTATTGTAAAAACTATTATGAAAAGAAAACACCACATGATATAAATCGAGATGCAGTGAAAATGAAATTATATGAAAAGACATATTTATATTGTTGAATGATAATATACCATATACTTTATGCAATTTGAAGCCACAAATTAAATTAATATAATAATTGATATCATTCAATCACGTACAATATGGAAGATTTAAAAGAATGCTGAGAAATGAACAAATTATATGAACCATGTTACAAAAGCGTATGTTATCTCAATTGGAACGAAATTAGTGAAACAACGTCCAAATTATAATAGATAATATAATGTAAAATATGTTGTAAAAAGTATCAAATTAAGAAGTCAACGTTTAAGTCACTAATAGTGGACTAATTTTAAACCAAAACGTTTTAAAAGTATTCTTATTATAGGTAATTAAATCATAATGGGCTATTTTATGGCATGATATACTCACTACAATTGTGTTATTGCTTTTAAGACTGATTTAGAAATAATGTATACAATAGAAACAAAGTATATTGTACACGTAATTATGTTAAGTAAAAACTAATAGTGTTGTTATGCATATATTTAAGAATAATGTTTATAAATTATTATAACCCGAGAGGTTTTACAAAAAAATTAATTAATACATTATGCAAAAAAGTAGTGTATATAGGTACGCATAAACATTTTAATAAGTATCTATATTAAATATCAATATAGTATATATAATAATGTAATATTAAATACACAGATTAAAGCATTTTTTAAATAATACTAAATTATATATATTTTTTATTATTGTATTCACAAACAAAGTTGAGTACATTAATACATTTTTAGTATAAGTGAACACCTAGCATCACCATGCACTTTTGAAAGGTAATATTAAAACAATGGTAACTTATGGTGTTATGCAGATAAATACTGGGTTGCCACTTCATCTGCCCCATAAAATTACTCATGTATGCTAGGACTTTTCCTAACCCATAAGACTAGAGATAAAAAACAAAATACCAAAACATCCACATAATTTTTTGAATTTAAAGGAAACATAATTAAATATATACAAACAAGTCCAAGTTTCAGCAAATCTGTCACTTATCAAACAACTTTATCTTTTCCAGAGCCTGAATATTTCTGCTGACTTTCTTCAATTCTTCTTTCAGTAACCTGGTCCAGAGATTCAAGGCATGACCTTCATTGAAGGTTATTAGATTACCAAGGAGATGAGTCAAATGGGGAGCCAAGTCATTAGTTACTGATTAAATGGTTTTTTTGTATGTCGTAGATTAAACCATTTTATATAATAGGCTAATAGCCGAATCTGAGAAAATTTGTGAGAAAATATTATCCAACCTATTGTTGGCTATGAATGGCCTGTTGTCATTTATTATCTTGAACAACCACATAGCATCTGCTATCACAACTTCTGATTTGACAGCCAGCATGTAACACATGGTGTAAGGCTATCAGTTGCGCCTGTAGCAGATGATTTAGAAAGTTTACCGGTAATAGAAAAATTCACTTTGAGAAATTGGACTTTTTAAATGTCTTTTTGTTGAATGTCATCTTTTGTTTTTATCTTTTTCATCTAATTGTTTGCCACTTTTACCATGTGATACCAAGGCTGAATGCCTTATAGATTAAATGTTAATTGTGTTTTTCATTAATGCATTGTGACATAACAAATAACAGGCATTATGGTTTGATGACAATGTTTGGTAACAGGCAATCCATTACTTGAACAGAGGATCTGATGACCAAGAAAGTTGAACACTAATAGTTGATGATGATATTTTGAAAAACTAAAAATGAAGTAGATAATTAGAATGTTTATTCAAACATAATAGATTCACACAAAAAATATATAGCAACTAAACTGTATATACTAATATAACATATGGAATGACAGGGGTATGTCCAGAATGTCATCTTAGGGGGCACAGCTTGAAAAGGTCACTCTGCTCCTATGGTACAAACAAAGGTGTCATTTTAGCTAGTCATACTTTATATATTAAACAGGCACACCATAAAATTTTTTGTAAGATTTTATCAAAAAGGCAATATTCAATCAATTTATTGGGGACTGCATGACAGATGCACTCCTTCCTGAGCCTGAGACAATAGAATACCAATATATTAGGTATTGCAATGATTCAGTTTATTCTGATTGGTTAAGGAATAGATGTTTGTTTGTGTCAGTCAATTGAATTGCACAAGACATAGTTATGTACCTACATTATATGGTCTTGCAGTCAGCAATCAATACAATAGTCAATACTTTCTCTCTTCATCCAAATGAAACTATAGTAATGCTACTTTTTCTTTTTTAAGTTAACAGTTACTTGGTTTACAAAGTATTTTATAAACTAATTATAGTAAAAATATAGTAACAATACACCATAACAAAATAATTTTTTAAAGCAGCATGCAAAATTCCTGACCTTTCTCCAGGAATTTACAAACCTTTTAAAGGATTCCCTACTGAATGGCAATTCTCTCTGTAAATATTTGCTATAAAAATAATAATAAGTAATTACCAAACAAATTATTTAGAAGTTAAAAAATTGTTTAAATGATAATTTTAGTTAATTTTTTATATCATACTTTTCAAATAGTTATTAGTAGAATACTTAATAAATTTAAAATAATTAATATTATTTAATAATATTATTAAATTAATAATATTACATGATAATCAGGGGTGTAGGAAGCTATTCATCATTGGTCTGGCCAAAATGCTCACTACCCTGGAAAAATTGATTGGCAATGTTATTTATGTTAATAGAATCAGGATGGTTGTTGTAGATATTTAAAATCATAGTGTGATTCAAATGAGACTGCTGCATTGTATTCCTGAGATATGATTTAATTTTTCACATCACAGAAAAACTATGCTCACTTGATGTGTTTGTGGCGGGCATAACCAAAAGAAGTTTTAACAAACAGAAAACTTTGCTGTAATAAGTTTTCTGACCCACAGTTAATGTTCTCATGTATTGCAAGACATCACTTATTTTTATGACCTTTTGTTCAATCGAAATATGCACACTGAGATTTTTTAATTATGCTGATAATGTTAGTGAACAAAGATCATCTTGGGAAAATACCTATGTATTGATTCTCTCTACAATATAATCAGGTAACAGTGAAACTTAACTTCAGTTCTGCAAGTATACATTTCATAAATATATTGGCCCTAATTTAAGTACAGTGTCGATTAAAATAATTGAAAAAAAATATATACCTACATTAAAAAATATTTTGTTATATTATCTAAATTCTCTCCCCCCCCAAATTATTGGTCTGGCCATGGCTGGACCAGCCGGACCTGCTCCTATGACCCTGATAATGTTTGGTAATAAAAATGCAAAAATTATACATTTAATTTTAATAATTCATTTAATAATAATTTAATAATAATTCATTTATCCTAAAATATTTATGTTGAAGTATATTTTACTCTTTTTTAATTAATGGTAAATTTATTTTATATATAAATAATTAATTATAGTGTAATTTTAACATAATATTATAAACATATAATACTGTAAATTTACAAGCCATATAATAAAATATTTATTTGTATTGAATATATTTATAATTATATTTATACACATATTAAACTTAATTTTCATATTTATTTCCAGATTCATCTAGAGAACCACAACACATACAGAGTCAGAGATATACATACCAAAATGAAGCTTGAAAAATTCTATTAATATGATATATACCTTTTTTTGCTAGCAAACAATATACTAATACATCTATAATGATAATAAATATAGATGTCTTTGGGTTTGATTCTCAAGTCTGAAGACTCTAATAGACTATAATCAGGATACTGTCAAAATGCCAATAAGGCAAGGGCAATATGACAGTGTCACTGTCAGTTGGACTCATTATTTTTGGAATCAAATTTTTTTCAAACTTATAACTAGTATAGTTTTGACTTATAGTGTATCCAAATCAAGGCTAAAGGAGCAATTGCAAAAACATATCATATAGATAGGATAGACATAATTAATATCAATTCTATAATATATATAATTGATTGCGGAACCATCAGACATGTCACAAATCAATACTATTATATTGTGATATGTATCGGTTACGTATTGACTGTAAACTATAGTTATTATACTATATATATTATTTATATACTATATATAATATTATTATATATAATTATAATGTCGTCGGAGTAACGTTTTGTTGAGACACCAAATAACTAATTACATTTATGACGTAACTCGTACTAAACAAATAATAATATTTCAAGGGTTAAAGAAATGATTTATTCAAAATATATCATTAGGATTTTTATAATTAATTTAATCACTTAGCTTTGAAACAATTCTCATTTAATTACTTGTATGAATATTATGTACAGTATGAATAGATATTATGTTTAAAAGAGATCAGTGAATAATGTAATTATTTAAAAGGTTAATCCCGTATTGATGTGATAAGATTAAAGCGTTTACTATTTAACTCCCGCGGCGTTATAATAATAATAATATGAAAAATACATGATATTTATGGCAGAAACAAATAATTGACTTTCTTTCATTAATCACATTAGATAAAATTGTAGTGCCATTATTTTAATGGATTTTGCTACAATAATGTAACAATACTCAATACAGATACTTTTAACTCACTATTTATCATTTAACTCACCACTAAAATACATAATCGAGGAATACACTCATTTTATTAAAAAATATAAAATTTATAAATTTATAAGTTTACAATACGGCAAAGTTTTAGTCCAAATTAGATCACGCAACATATTAAATTTAGCCGTCGAAGTTAAGAAAAAGTTGCTGTAAATATATATATATTGTTAACTTATGTAAACTTGCTTGCATGAGCATGAAAAACACTATTCATTTTACAATTTATCTTACATCACTTTAGTTGTAATAGTTACAATTGTTTTGATGAATTGAAAATATTATTTAATAGTTGCAAAAAGTTGTCAATTATGTCACAAGTAAAGTAAAGAAGTGGCATTTTATTATCTATTATAATCGATATAAGATGGGTAGAACACCTTTGTTTGATTTAAGCAATAATATACAAATAGTCTATATTATTAACAAGACACATGTTAAAATTACTAAATGACACATGTTTATTTATGCTTTATTTTTCGAATTAATTGATTCCATTAAAATGTTGGATCAAACTAATTTTGCCATTTTTAATAAAACGTAATCCCGCATGAAGGTGTATGCACGAACACACCAGTCGGTATATTATAATTAATGCCCAGTTCGTTAAATAATCTGGTTAGGGACATAATATTAGTTTAGTTTATAAAATACAAAAACTGCATTATGTAGCACGGCACGTCTTTCACTATAAAATCAGCTATAGCCTATAATTACCGCTTAGTACAACGGAAAAATATTGACCCCCCCATGGGTGTTTGGACATCCTGTAATATATGAAAAACAAGTTTGTTTATAGTATATTTACTTAACAAAATGCATTATAATGTGCGTTAATAATTTAATACGATCTTTAAAAAACCACAGATTGGCATTTTTTAGTAGACTTTTTTATTATGAATTTCTTTGAAGCATTTTATATAGTTTCTTATATTCATTCTTGTATTCGACGAACCACACTTTAATATAATCTAATCTGGCGGCTATCAAACTTTAATGCGCTCACATAACAATATACCATTTACAGATATTATTTCTTTCATTACAACGAATACAGTGTAATTTTATAAAACTAATCATTTATATAAGAATTTCTAATATAATTCTTAGTATCTGTATTATGAAAATTTAAGATACTTAAATATATTTTATTAATAAAAAAATGCCATTTTTGTAAAACAATTGTGTAATTATCAAAAAGTATAATATACTAACTAACAACTAATTAGTAAAGCAAAATAGCGAAGAAAATAATTGTGATGCTAAATTTCCCAGTAATAACTAATCAAATTGTACTCTGAACTAAAAGGCGTCGAAGTAGAAACCGCAAAATACTCCATCCGAGAGAAGAAGGCTACGACCACTGGTATATAAGTATTACTAAAGGTTATCCGAAACAGAGCGTATCAAATGAAGGAAATGCCAAGGAAAGCAGTTTCGTGGTAATTGGGTAATTACTTCATAGCAATTGCGCGAAAAGAAGGCGAACTATATTAACGGAATTTAATGTATTATACTACATTGCCTACAAAACGTTCGTCAATGTATTATTAAGAAGTGAACTGAATTATATTGTATGTTTCATAATGTATTGTATACATTATGTCTGGGACAAGTTAGTCGACATGAAATTATAAACTGTACCAACAGTATTCTTATCATATATTTACTCACATGCATATTTCACACAATACATGAAGTATGTATTTGTAATTTAGAATTTTCCGCTTTTTCATCTTGCAGACCCTGCTGCCATCGGCTATCGTCAAACCTTTGATATTGGAGGAAATGAGGATTCCGATAGAGATAGCTCATGCATAAATAATTTCTCATTTAATTCTCATTATAAATAGACAACTCATACTGTACCTATATCAGAGTACTGCCTGTTGAATAATTATTAGGTCAATTTGCAATGACTATTCAGATGTGTCACAAGTCACTTTTCCCAAGTGCGCAAAGAAGGGTACTCGACCAAGTAAATGTTGACTCAGGTATTTGTAAACTCATGTTAATTCAAGTTAATTCAAGTTAGCTCATGTTAATTCAAGTTAACTCATGTTAACTCAAGTTAACTCATGTTAACTCATGTTAACTCATGTTAACTCATGTTAACTCATGTTAACTCATGTTAACTCATGTTTACTCATGTTAACTCATGTTAACTCATGTTAACTCATGTTAACTCATGTTAACTCATGTTAACTCATGTTAACTCATGTTAACTCATG
>JAUZND010002202.1:0-13005 GCA_034780555.1 Coelogynopora nodosa
GTCATAATCTATTTTTAGAAATGAGTCATCAAGGTCACGGGGGGGGGGGTCATCAAAAAAAAATTATAATGCGTGGGCGGAGGGGGGGGTGGCGTAGAGAAGCTCCTTCCCTACTACTTACATAATTATGCAGTTGGTAATAGCAGCATTTGATCCATAACAAAATATTAAAACAAGTATTATTTATTGTAAATTAATAAGTTAAAAAACATCACGTAATTGAATGTATAAAAAACAGCAACAAACTAAAAATGGAAACAATAAATAAGAATAGTATACCTTTGTGAAGTCAGCTTGAATGGTTTTGACCTCAACTTGAAACTCTTTACGAATCTCTTCGGCTACTTTATTCAAGCGGTCCTCACTACGACTGAGCAAGACAACATTGAGTCCTGCACGAGCAAAACCTCGAGCATACTCGCGACCAATGCCATCAGTAGCGCCTGTGACTGCCGCCCAAGCTCCCAGTTTACGAAGACGTTTGGTGTTGCCCAGGAGACGCACGAGTATCACATGACGGAAGAGTAGGGCCACCAGCGGATAGAGAACCTTGATAGAGATGAGTAGGAATAGTGCACCAATCCAGTGTAACATCTCTACTACACTTGAGATCTGAAATAATTTGCGTAAATGATACAATATAATTATTAGAGTGTGGCTAATTAGCTGAAAGATATTTTTAGTTTTGACTACATATTAGATAGTAAATATAGTCAATAATACACATAAAACGAGCTCACACCTAATTTAATATTCTACTAAAGTTTACTCTATTTGGAACCTGACATTACACCATTAAGGCCCTAAGGTGATAGTCTTCAAAGTTCTGCTTTATAGCGACTGTAAATATGAAAACCTAAATAGCATAATCAATAAAGTTTTAAGCATAGTGTAGGAAATACTAACCCTAACCTAAACCAAATTACTAATCTTAACCTTATTCGTAGCCATTTAGAAACATACCTTCAAAAGTAAATCTAAGGTGATAATATATTTTAAAACAAAATCACCATCCGCAAAAAAAATCATTGCGTATAATAGTTGCAATATCGAATAAATTCCACGATTTATAAAAATTTAATTATTTATATATATACATGTATTTATTATAAATGTACTAATTAAATATTTATATAAATTTTAAACATTCAATGGTTTCAATTGACTATAATTTAAAAAAAAATTTTTTTGGTGTAATAAAAGGGGTTTGTTTCAATTTTCAGATTAATTTAACAAAGTTCGTACAGTAAAAACGAGGATCTTCGAGGGTTAGACAATGTCAAACTTACAAAAAAAAATTTTTATGCACTTCAAATTTTGATAAAAATTATATTATGTAATATACAAAAGTTATATTTAAAAATATATATTTTTGATAAATGTTTTTGTATATTACTGAATTAATTCTGAATAATTTTATTTTAAAAGGTTTTTGAGTATTCTCAAAAGTAAGAGAAAATTCTAATTAGAGAGTTTACGCAGTACTGTACGAACACTGTTTGAAGGGTGTAAATAAACAACAATTTTTTATCAAAATTATTTTTAAACATAGAAATGTTGAAGTAAAACATTTCATAACTTTTTAAGTAATTGGCCGATCTAGCTTATTTTTTTAACTTATAACTAAATAACCAAAATATTTCCAAAAGAGTAGGCATTAAATAAAGATTTTTTCAGTCATTTTGCATCACCAAAAAAAAAGAGTACAAGTATTAAATTTATTATAATGACGTCATAAATATTAGATTGCTAAAAAAATTAATAAGAAGAATTTTTGATAAACAGTATTGTAAGAAGCAATATTCAAATTGTTGTAAGTTTAACCGAATAATATAAAAAACGAATTTATGTTTATAATTTTTAAGATTATTTTTAATGACATAGCACAAAAATCGATCTAATATGTCATGATCCAAAAGGGGACCATCAACAATTTTACAAAAGAAAAGTTCACACAAAATTTCTAATAAACGGTGTCTGAAAGTCAGTTGACACCGTATCCGTTCTAAATTTATATAAAAATAAAATTGTGCAATTTTATTCATAATATCTATAGTTATCGACCTACTTATCTATATTGCATATTGATTTTTAAGATTGATAAATTCTAATTTTTCCAACAATTATTGATATATAATAATTGTGTTTGAATTTAAAATATTTTCACATATTTGAAATAGGAGTCCATAAATATATAATGCTTTTATTAATTTTATACTGTTCAAGAAGTTATCCGAAATATATATATAATTGAAGTTTTAACTATCGGACTTATTTATTATGTAAAACCTATATCATAAAAAATATCTCGCTATCGATGCCAAATTGTTCGTCGTTTACTTTACTCATTACAGATTAATTCATAGAATATTTAAATTAAAGTCTCTATATATCTGATTAATGAAAGTTATGTTCACACCGAATATTCAAATTAGTCCAAGTAACCTAGCCGAACTCAACACCTGGAATCTTTTAATGTGCAATAAACCTTCGCCTGTGAACATTAACCATACTAAAATTTCACTGTTGAAGAAGACCCTCTAAACTAACCATATTTACTCAAAAGGCAATGGAGCTGAAATATGGAACACATTCATTCTCACTTTGAATAGCAAAAAGAAAGATTCAGACAAAATCACTTTTCAACATAGGTCAAACTTACTACGAAAGGACGAAAATATAACGCTAATGGTTAATTATTTAAATCATATATTACATTTTTCAAGAAAAAACAAAACGACACAATCGAAAAAGCACACATGATTATTATTGATACAGATTATACAGAGAATTCTCAAAACAGAAACATATTTTACTGGAAAATGAATAACTACCAAAATAATTCTTTAAAGTAATAAAGGTATATTCATTATAACAAACAAACAGACTAAGTATGTACAGTAAATAATCAAGATAAACAAAAAGAAACCAACTTCAATGAAAAGAACGAATTATAAAGAATATTTATTTTTCTGACAGTAGTAATGTACATAATATATATTATTGCATATACGTAAATATAATAATTTTACTAATTTAAAATGCAAGCCAGTCAATATTTGTGAAGATCATTTAATCAAAACAATAGTCGTAAACATATATTATAATAAGCAAACAAGAGTCTCAATAGTTACATTTTGTATAATACATGCACCATTACACTTTGAACAAATATAACAAATTAGTTGCAACCATGATAATTCTCTCTGGTTGTAACTTCCGATCATTTTAATTAGTAGCCGAAGCAAATACATGTCAACTTAGGTAACATAGTCCAACTGTCCTTATTTAAAAAATAGTGTATATTTACAAAAAGTACAAATTTAATTAAAAGACACCCTAGAATAAACTGAAGCCTGAAAACATATATTATAAATCAATAAACTAAGCTAAATACACTAAACCTATTTTTATGAAATTTAAGTTTTAATCAAAATTGGAAACTGTACAATAGTAAAATGGTAGATTCGGAATATGTATAGTTCATTATCGATAAATTAGTTAGAAAATAACATTGCATGGCACATATATTTCAATGCAGCATACACGTTTTGATAAAATTTATCAAATTCTAGTTACCTTTGGCTCTACACCCTTTAATTATTATAAGTTACAATACAGGTGGAAATTACTTCAATGAAGATGGAACCAAAAGGAAGAAATTCAATTTAAATATCAGTCATGTTCAAAATGAATTCTCTAGTACCTAGCTGTAAAAGTGTAAATTCTGTAAGTTACAAAATTATCCATATTTTTCAACACTACACTAAAATTTCATAATTAGTTATAGCAATATAAACCGTAAATTAAAATTTTACAACATTGACACAATTAAATGCATTACAATATGCAAAGAAAGTAATAGAAAATCCTATGACATGTAATCTATTAATGTTTTTATTAGAAAACGCACTGCACAGTTGAGTAAGCATATAATAACAATAAAAGTCATAAATATGAAAAACATTACAATTATAATATTACATAGACGTATGTATGTACTGCTAGTGATTTAAAATACAAATATACAAAATATAACTACTGTATTCAAATAAGTTATATTAACTACAAATCTATTAGACTATGTATAAGGATTCTTCAAATGTAGGAACATTCTGAATGTATGTTGGTGCCTATTTTAACAACATCGGTTAACGTATTAAATTAAAAAATCATACCAAAATTATCGTGTTTTAACAATATTCGAAAATGGACTATAACGTTGAACTTTATCAACAGCGCGAACACAAAAAAAGTAAACATTGCTCTCCTGAACCTGAGTTAGAGTACATGCCATAGGCAGAGGAAGCGCGGATACCTGACCAACCTGAAATAAGGCAAACATTTTATCAATATTTATACCTTGCAAATAACAATCTTTTACGTATACGAATGATCACATTTTTTTCAATTTAAATACTTCTATATAGAACTAGAAATTTAATTAAGTACTCATTGACACGGAATGCTGACGGAAACATAATACAGTTATCCAATATTTTTATATATAATCCTAAATTTCAACACACAATATAATTAAACCCTTTAATTAGGACGAAAAATGTCAATAAACAGAGTTCAAGTCAAAAAAGAATTATATAGCATATATTAAACAAACATTATTATAATAATGATAGACTATCATATTATTATCAAATAATATAATGAAAATTTTAGAACTGAAGACTATTATGTTATAAAAGAGGTAATTTAACACTTTATCGATTTCCACTAAAGTAGAAAGTTAACAAATTAATATACACATTATTGTTAAATATTGTAATAGTCCTATGTTAAAATAACATCGTATAAAGCACAAAATATTGTTACACAAAAAGTATAATACTATAGTGACCTCATTAACAGTTGTGATTTGCTAATAAATAATAGTTATTTTATAAAGATTATACAATAAATGAAATACACAATAAAATATTTTCCGAAACAAGCCTTATTTAATAAAAATAATAGCTTTATTGAATACAATGGTTAAGATTATTCGCGCTAGCAGTATAATAAGTCACTTTGCCACTATAATTCAATAGAAAATATTATTACATATTATTTAATTAATAAAGTATCAGCAATTACTTAATCTGTAAGTCAAAAAGATTACATCTAACCATATTTTAATTAAAAAAAAGAAAGACAATGAATTACTCTGACGATAATTCTAAGTAACAAAAAAATCGGTAAATTGGAACAGTTCCTCGTAAAATTATATAATTACACCATAAATGTTTTTGTACTATATTCAAAATATTTAAGAATACACAACCAAAACATACCCTTTTCCAACAGTTATTTTGACTGTTTAGAACGTCCACAGCAGCAAAGCTATAGACCTCGTAGATGGACACAAGATCCATGTGTCGATGTGGTGTTGGAGAATCCCACTGAAGACATACACCTGTATGGAAATAATAAAAGAATAATATTACATAAAGTTTATAGTGTGTTGGAATTTACTCCAAACACAAATTAATACCGCACAAGTAAATTTGCATAACATAATTTTTAGCAATTGACTAAAATGAAGTAAAACATTAAAACAGTCATGTTAAGTCAGATTAGTTATAAAAGCGATTTTGAAAATATATTCTGGTTGACATCAATCTCGTTATGATGTATGAGCCATAAAATTAGTTAAGTAATCATGTTTAAAAGTAGCAAAAAATCTAATTCTATTTTGAAGAACATGTCACAGTGTGACCTATACGTTATATAGAGTTAATATAGCATGTTATAATTTTGTATCTGCAAAGTTGATCAATGTTGCAAAAGTATACGTTAAGACTTCATATACATCAAAAAAAATCATATTAATATTCATTATAATTGTTATCTATTGCTATCAAGTGCTGCCACTCGGGAAAACAGTATTAATATCTCAGGGTTACTAACGTATGTCAGATGTTTAAATATGTCAAACAAAAAGTAGGTATGTGGCATTGGAACAAATGGACACATCACTATCAGACTTGCTCATAGAGTAAAAAAAGAGTACATCATCTAAAAAATATCATTTTAAAATAGTTTGCGTGTGAATAATTGAATACATATATAATATTAGTATGAATGCAATTATGCAACTAGTCTGAAAAATTTAGAACAAATGTTATCTGTGCCGAGGATCACTTATTTTATCAGTGAATAAAACTAGTTGTGTCATTGTAATACATGCTTTTATTGATCAAAGCAATGACATTTACATTAAACCAAAGAAATTATTTATTTGTAAAGGAGGTGTTCAAATTGTACATCCAATTATTAATAATAATGTGATATAAGAGTAAAGATTAATTAAATTATCATCAACAACAAACGATTTCATTTGGAATCCCACTAGAAATAGGCATATGTATATATTATGTAAGATAATAATAATAAATCTTAGACAATAGAAAAAGTGCTAATACATTTAGAAACAATACACGAATTTACCAAAATATTTAATAAAATATGCTCTCTTGCTTTCATAGTTATTTCCGTGCATAATATTATTTTATTTTCTGTACATTCAACATACATGTAATCATAGATCCCTGAAATCTATTTTAAAAGCAGACTAAGGGTGTCCACACTTTTTTAGGATATTTTAAAGATTTTTTTGTAATATTAGATTATTTAAAGACAATTTTTAAGCAGTTCAGCATTACTTATTAATAACTTTTGTGAATTAACCAAATATAAGTTTTTTTTATTCTGTGCTCATCCAACCTTTTCAGTGTTAATCCTACTAAAAAGATAAGATTCAATAAAAGAAAATGTTCAATTAGTGTTTTAAATTTATTTTGAATCAATATATAAGTTTAGATTATATTTAAATTAGCTCACAGTAAATCCTACCGAAGAAAACATATGAATATTTTTTTTTCTACACCACAAATTATTTTAAGGATATTTTAGGATGATTTTGTGGATTTTGCCAAAATGTTAGGATATTTTAGGAGTCCCTCAAAATTTTAGGATATTTTAGGAGCGTGGACACCCTGAGTAGTAGAGTCAAATTGAAAGTTGACGGGTGAAGTTTAAATCAGAAATACATTTGAAACTAATAATTTAATCAAACTGACAAGTATAAAGCACAACAGTGAATATACGAGTAAGAAATTAATCATAATTACACTACAAAAAACTTTAGAAATAATGTACGACAATTACCTTCAGGGACATTTTTGTAGGTAAGAATCGGTGGGCGGACGGTAGACTTGAGGATAACATTACCGTCAGTTGGGATAGGGGGAAGTGGTGGCGGACGAATCGGTTGATTAGGCGTCGTACGAATATGTTGCTGCTGATGCATTGGCTGAAAGTTGATTCGAGGCACGACTTGCTGTGCCTGTTGCTGGGGCTGCTGATAGAGTTGGTGGGCGGTGGTGTGTAGACGGGCAGGAATCTGCTGCTGCTGTTGGAATATCGACTGAGTTGTAGATACTGGCACCAGTAGTTGAACCGATTGATTCCTTGCAGCAATGTAACCGTTACCTCCTTTTAAAACGGCGGAAGGATACAGTAGGTTAGGTTCCATATATATAGTATAAATGATCATTAAATTAAAAATATAAAAACTTATTTTATCTGTATTCGAAATACTATAAATGAGTACGTACGTATCGATTCATTTGATTTCAGTTCACTTAACTATTGTATTACGCTACTCCGTTTACGTAATCAAAATGGAAAGAACAATGTATTGTTACACCTAATTGACTAATCTCTGTTCACCTAATAGATTATGCGCAGAGCTGAGAAACTTCCGTTTTACAGATGATCATTAAATCAAAACCAGGTGGAAATATTTGCTATCATTGGCAACACCAAATATAGTTTGTATCGTGCAAGGTGAAGTCGGTTACACTTACCCGTCATCACTCATACAAGGTTAGAAATTGATTTAACCGGAGAATGGATCTAAACGCTAGATGATCGAGATTTTAATATTGGTAACAATGGGGTCGATGGCAGATTATGTTTGTGAAGCTAATATAAGCTCCCACCCGAGCACATTGAAGACGTGTGGCTAACTGTTTTAAATTAAATCGCTAATGGCGATGTATACTTGTAGTTCCTTTCATTGGTTATGTTTCAACAACGTGGGTGAATCCGCTTACAGAAAAATTTCCTACTGAAATGTCAAACTGCATTATCAAATTCTATATAATATACGGACTACTAATAATTTGAATCCTGACACAACAAGCTGAAAACAAGATGGGCAAATGAATCCTTATCAATATGAAAGTACCGTTCGTGGAATTAACATTTGTATTTCAATTATTTTATTCAGTACTTTATTAACATTTGTTTAATTATTTTATTAAATAATTAAAATAGGTGAAACGAGATTTTTTGAATAAAGTAAAATCAGATTAGGTGAAATGAGATGTCGATTTAAAAATGTGTATAGAAGTTAATAATTAAAATAATTAATGAATAACATAATTGTTAAATACACTTTTATGCATTTATAATAAATCTTGTGGATTTAAAGTTAAATAACATTAAAAATTATATAGTATGAATGAAACTACAATTTACATATTCAATAACATTGGTAATATATGTAAAATGTCGAAAAATATAGTACAACCATATTCTCGACTTTTATTTAGACACTTTCCAAATAATTTTTTATCCTGTGGCGGAAACTCTATTCATAATTATCGTATATTTCAAATGTCGAATGTTAGCCATTCATCTATTTTTTACCTAATTATAAAAAATATAGTTTCATTGACCATTGAACAGAAAATGACTAATAGTTAAATAACACATACATATTTTTATTTCGTGTCGTGAGAAAAATTAATGAACAGAAATTTAAAAATTTCCCGTTTTAAAAAATTTCACACAATTTCAAATTCGTATAAAATCTGTCAAATTTGTATACAAACAATACGAAAAACATGATACAGATAAATACGATACTGTAAAATATCCATTTAATTAAATCACGTTATGAACATACTTTAATGCTTTAAATTAACAATAATATCTAAATCACTGATAATCCTATCTGAATCATGTAGAGCAATTAATGGTTCATTTAATTTTATAAATAATATAACTTACATAATATCATGTATAATTTAGATACTTGGTTCTTGTTTCGACATAATTATTACTTATGACCTACGTATAGGATAAAAATGTTTTTAATAATGTTATTGACCTACCTGACCATTGCTTATTTATATATTATTTATGTCTATTTATGAGTCATGTAATCCCGTTAAACGAGTACCTTCATAGACCCAATAATAACTTTGGTAAATATTGTAATCTGTCGCATTTAGCAAAATTAAATTAAAATATAAAAATTAAATAACCAAGTGATATTACTAATGCAAAAACAACAAATTGAAAATATGTTTTAAAATAAACTAAACAAATACAACCTTAGTTAATGTATAGCGTATTATTAATAAAATAGTTCAGCTTTTAATAGTCTAAGAGTAAGAATTCCAAGAACCTGCTTAGCCATTTGTAATAAACGTTTTGCCAGTTTTACTATAAATTAATATTATTAAACTCATAGCATACCATTTACAACATTTCCAGCCAAATTATTCTTGAGAACATTTGTAGTTGCAACCAGTGCTCGATTGGTTTGGTCCTCCTCATCAGTTAAATCAATGACATCGCTAACTTTTAGCTGAGCAACCTTGTTTTGAGCGGGGACCTGATTTTGAACATGATTCTGGCCTTGAGTCTGATCTTGAATTTTAGCTTTAATTTGCTGCTGAATTTGGTTCTTTGTGGGAGATAGTACCGTCTATAAATAAAAAAACAATTATCCAATTTATAAAGCAGACAACTGAACATTTTAACAAAAAATAATAATTTAAACAAATTCGACAGTTCATTAAAATAACTGATTTTTCACAATATGTATAAATTTAATAATAATTATATAACACAATTTATTCTAAAATAATGATTGTTTTAAATATATAGTTTGGTTGAAAATTATTTTAAAACTTTTTTAATTACGTTTCACATAAATGATAGGTTTTATAGTGAATATAAATGCATGAATATGCGTTGACGTTGGTGCCATGATTTACACCCACACCAAGATATAATATTTCCTGTTGAATGAAATTAGTCTAAAAAAGTGGAATACATACATACACTGTGTTAATTCTATTAAAAATATTTCCATGCAACTGATTTAGACAATAAGATTTTAACATTGGCCATCCCACCTATGCTAAATTTAAATTAGACAATTTAATGACAAAACTTAACTTGAATTATTTTAATTCTTTAATATGAAAATCAAACAAAACACGGAGTAAATTGAAATTGAAGGCCACACATTTTACCGATTAAGCTGCAACAATTTACAATAGATAACATTATTACGTGGAAAAGTGGAACCAAGTAAACAAAATGTAAAAATTTGGTAAATTTATTAAATTATAGTCAAGCCTTTTTTGAGCTATATCTGTCGATAAAAATGGCATGAAGAATATTGTCAATTATAATTTCTTTTTAACCATGTGTAAAAAGGCTAGCATGATTACTAACCTGTCCATTTCGAAGTGAAGGAGGTGGAACACGAGGTGCTTGGGAAGATGGTAATCTGGCTGAGACGCCTTCATTGTCTTTTGGAAGAGGAAGTGGATTTGTCTGAAATAAGCAACGAAAAAATAAATTAGAAAATATATTTATCCACTTGTTATAGCGACAAAAAATACTTGTTTGCCCCCCACAGTCTGCGAAGGTATTGAAGGCGTTAAGTTTGTTTGAGTGCCAAAATGTTTAACCCGTTCCTAAAATTACAAAAAAATAATATATTATGGGTAAAAATTAATAAATGTATATGAAAATAAATAATAAACGCACCTTTTTTTTGAAAAAAATTTCAACTTTTTGTGCTACGTTTTTAACATTTCCAAACTGATTTTGTAAATTGAGTCCAATCAGTTTTGTACAACATACCTCCTTCTCAATCTTTTGCAAACGTTCTATTAGTTTCGAAAACGCTGGGCGAAATATATGCTTAACATCATTTACCCTTTCACTTTCGGAGTCTGGTGTTATTTCGACAAATCCTCTCTCGCCCCCAAGAACTTCATTTTCTAATAATAAATTTCTTTCTTTGGAATTTTCTTCGTCTTGGACCAAAATTTGTTCATCTAATTCGGCCTCCTTTACGGCATCGTCAACAATTGATTCTTTTTGGTCATTTCTATCTTCATTAATCACTTCTTCTTCTCCATCTTTTTTTGGAGAGTCACATTTACATTCTTCATTATTTACAGTTTCGTCATCGTCATCTAGTGTAACATTTTCTTCTTCTTTCCCTAGTTCACCATTAATCGTTTTTTCTTCATCGTTAAGAATTTCTTCTTCTCTATCTAATTCATCTTCAATATTTTCTTCTTCCTCTATCAGCTCGGGATCATTCTGAATATGTGTATCATCTTTCTTTTCAATATCGTCCTCAATGGTCCCTTCTTCATTCTCTTTTAGGTTATCCTGAATGCTTTCTAAATTATTGTGAATTTCCTTTATATTTTTTTGATCAACATCAACAATTTCCTTCTCGTCTTGATCACCCTGAACATGTTCGTCTGTGATTTCATCTCGAACAATATCTTTTTTATGAAAAATGATCACTTCTACATTTTCAACTTCAATATGTTTAACATATTCACTTTCAGTGACACCATTTTCTTGAATTTCACTCGATTGTGTTACCTCTTTCGTGCTACTAATATCCGTATTATCAATATCAATAGTAGTTTCCAAAGATGTATTTTCAGTATCGACATCGCAATTTGGCACAACTTGTGCGGCCACTTTAACTAGCAAATGTTCTTGCTTTTCAATATCACACAGTTGATCATTATTTTCGGCAATGTTTTCATTTCTTGTTCTCTTGACGTCAATTTCGTCTTCATGAGATTCTTTATCAGACAATTTTCGTTTCTGTGATTCTTCAACTGGTTTAATTAAGCTAGAAGTAGAAATCTGACAATTATCAACATCAATCAAATAATGTTCAGCAGTTTTCGAAGTATCAACATCAACAGGAATCATTCCTTCTCTGTGAATTGTATCTTCCTCAGCGTCCATGTTGATTTGAGAATCATCTTAAATGAGATACAACATAAAAACTCAATATTAACTATTTAACTTATTTTGTTGTATAAAGCACTTACTAACCTGTATTTTCCGAATTGGAGGTCAAATCAATAGTTTCATTGTGAATAACAGATAGCATATTTAAATATAACTGAAAAGAAAAGTGGTAAATTGAACAAAATAAAGTCACAGGAAACATTCTACTCCCAGTTCGTTTGTCTATTTAAATACTACATTTTGATTATGTAGAAAGCTCATATTTGAATGATACTGTAAACACAATATTTTTAATAGTCAACTGTACAGGGTTCCCACACCTTTTTCGGGATATTTAACTTCTATGTCACAGTGGGTTTTAAATGTTTTGTGAAGAAAATTGTCCAAGTCTGATTTCGATATATTATCAATTTGTGGAATTAAGTAAAAAATCATTAAAAAAATATACAAATATATTCCAGAGATATCGATATTCTAAGGTTTACATACTACTTATTATTACATATACAATGTAAACTCCCTATAAGCTCGTAAGTAAAAATTTCCAAAGTTTATTTTCATATAAATAGTTAGTTTATGCCTTATAGAACATGTAAATCCATTAAAACATTAAATATGATTGGAGTTATATGCACAGACTGCTTGGGGAAGCTTGTGTGAATATTCAGGTTGATTTGTAGGAACTTTGTTATTTAAAAAAGTTGGTTTAAAGTCTGCATGAATGAATTCCAATGTCTGCTCTGAGAAAGGACCCAATGATGCCAGTCTATTTTCACAAAAGTCATTTGGGAATGGGATGGCAGAGTGGTTAAGACGCTGGTTTGCAGATGCAGAGGGTGTTGTCTCGGAGCAGGTTCGAGCCCGCCCTTGGACTCTCCCGTTCCTGGCTAGCAGCTGTGCTAGTCGATA
>JAUZND010002204.1:0-13004 GCA_034780555.1 Coelogynopora nodosa
AGAACAAAGAACAAACAAATTATGTTAATTAGATGTCTTTAAATGCAATCTAAGCTTTAAAACTGACAAAAATTCGGTGCTTCGCGCCGATTTAGAGGCTCGGCTGCTCGCCTCGCCATAAATTACGGTGGATAGTGGAGGAGCTAAAAATATTTTCCGGAAATTTTGAAGGGGGTTGTTAGGTGCCCTGCATGTATAGGTAGGTAAGCGATCTCAGTACACTCCAAGCAGCTATAAACTGAAAGCAATCATTAGAGCTTAACCCATTAGGGTTACGTAATGTGTCTCAGTTATTATTGTTATATTACTGAAGTTGGCCACATACTACCTATATAAAGTATAATTTTTAAAATTATAATTTTTTATGTTATACTATATATTATATTATTATCTATGATATTTTATTAAATATACTGTATTTACTTTATAGTATATTGATATAACTCTTATCAGGTTGGGGAACTCTTATCAACAAAATGTAAAAAACATTATTTGGTATAAAATTTATTGTCGGCGTATAAGCCGCAACCCCACTTTTGACTTACAAATATTAGTTTAAAAGTGCGGCTTATACTCCGGATTTTACGGTAGTCGTCATTTAGACTAGCATTGTCAGTATGGGGTATTCTGAAGTCCTAGTGCGTTTTGCCAAGTTATACGCTACAGGGAGTTCTCCTTCGGCAACCATTATGATTAAATAGTCAAATATACGTCTTGTGCAACTAAGACTATAACGGAAAGTCTGAGTCATATAATTTCCTTATTTAAAAATATAAACTAAGTGTCTCTATAAGTGTAATTGGCTAGCTCTCTTGTGTAGTAAATTATCCAATAAATTAAATTAATAATTTAGAAATTGGCCCAAATAAAACATCGAATTATAAAATTGTTACCATTTATTTCAGAGTGATGAAGATGGCTCTTATTCATGATTTAGCCGAAGCACTTGTGGGCGATATTTCTCCGCATTGTGGTATATCTAGGGAAGATAAACTAGCGCGAGAACAAGTAAGTGTTTTTATATACATTTTCTACTGCTTTTGTGAATAGGTCATAATTTTCTCACTATTTATAATATATACTGAATATATGTACTATAAGTTCATTCTGAACCGAAAAAAAGCAGATGGGAGTTTTTTTTATTGATTAATGATTGCAATATACTTTTGTCAGCGTTCATTATCTGTAAACAAAACAAAACAAATAGTTTATTTATTTTTTTTCTTCAATAATTTGATACTCATATTTGATTTTGTCTACCTAACTACTACTATATTATATATATAAATATATATAGTACAATAACAAATCAAATGCTAAAAATATTTATTTTTAGACTCACTTTCAGTGAGTTCCATAACAAGCATCTTATTTAGTTTATTATATGAAATTATTTAATATATGATTTTTGATACTTTTTACTTTGCATTAAAAACATAATTTTAAGTGAGTGATTTTTATTTGCACTAAGTGGTATGTATTGTTTTTTTTATAAATGTTAGTTGAAAAGCATAATATTGTTATAATTTTCTAGAAAGCAATGGGTAACATTTGTGAAACTTTGAGTTTCGATATTGCTCAGGAAATAATGGAACTTTGGAACGTAAGTTAAAGACAAGTAATTTATTCTTCTAATAGTTTTAACTGAATTTTGACTAGCTATATTATATCGCTAAAATTAATAAGAAAATGCATTAATCGCCTCAACCCTTATAGATTTTCGAAAATATTATATCAATTTTTCTCTGCTGCTAATTGTCACACTGCTATAATTATTTATTTTCATTTAATACTACTTTCAAAATTTTCAGTAGTAAAATGGTTTCATTTCAAAATGTTTTATGCGTCAAAATGATGGTTTTGAACTGATTTGAAAACGCCACAAAACTACAAATTATAATATACATATAACTAATATATCGTTATTATAACTTAGTGAAACTTATTAAAAAAATCAGCGTGTGTTGTATCCATAACAAGGTAAAGCATAACTTTAAAGTAGTTTTTCCAAAAATTGGCAGATAAAACATTTTTACTTGTTGGTTGCGAATTATAATATATTCAACTAGAATATCAAAACTAAATTCGATCTATAATACTTATTTGTAAAGTCATGTTCACTAATTTTTTTAATAACTTTATTAGGAAAATATATATTTTGATTGAAAAACTGATTTTTTTAAATAAAAATTAGAAAATACATATTATTATATTTAAATATAATTCACAGATACAAAGCTAATGCAGTCCTTTTACAGTAGGTATTGCTTTTAGATGTCACTGCATACAATTCTTGAATGTTCAAAGCATATAATATTATGACAATTTATATATATCCTTCTTAAAACCCTTCGTACGTGGACATACTTTGTAGGGTTTGCTACGGGGGGGGGGATTTCCGATTAAGCTGAAATTTGGTATACAGATACCTCCTAAAGACTTGTCGAGTGATTTTTTTAAAAAATTATCGATTGGTAAAATTTTTATTACCTGATTACATCATAAACTCAAGTTAGGAAAACTGTAGGTAAATAACCAATATATGCGAAATATTCACCAATAAATGCTATAACTTTTGTTCAATGCAACCAATTGACTTGATTCTTTTTGTATCTGATTCCAGATAACAAGATCTATATTTGTTGATAATATTTTATAATTATACTACTTATACAAATAAGCTACAAGTAGTATAAAAGTTATTTGAGTATTATTTTAAATTGCTGGTTATTTTAATAATAATTTTAATAATCAAGTTAAATGGATATGATTTACGATAAATTAATTTTTTCTATTAATGTTGCAAGTTTCAGCTCCTAATATCTTCGGCAAGTATGAAAACCCATGGGTGTAGGGGTATAAAATGGATCAATAATAACACAATTTTTTATGGTATGTAAAAATATTGGAAATTATTTTTGTTTTATTTTTTAGTTAGATAAAAGTATTTTAGCCACTGAGTAAAAAAATCAGGGTCATACGTATTATAGTTCAATCAAAAACTTAATTTCTTTGAAAAAAAATTAGGCATACCCCCCCCTCCATGTACGAAGGGTTAAGAGACAAACGTAGAGAACATTCGGAAAAAATTAAAATGAGTGCAGTGCGATTAAATATTTACCATTACGTATCATACTATAAGCTAATAATACCCAATATTTCATTAATTGTGTAATAAAACAATTGCTTTATATTATAAATATTATATGTATAGTAAACTACACAAATTTTACTTATGATCAGTTGAAGGCACTATGAATGAATAAAAAACATAATTTGTAAATTAGTTTTTAGAATAAATAGTACATAACACAATATTTTCACGACTTCAATACTATAACTAAACAGTCTAAACATCCATGTACAACTAACATCTTTAAAAATGGCTAATCTTTATTCTAATAATATTATCCCACTATGCAGTCAGATTTGTTGCTAAATATTACGGATATTATGACGTCACTAGCAGTATGAAGCAATACTAAAACGACTAGAACAGTTTTACCTCAATCTCATCCAAGGAATGAACAATAAACATATCCTGAAGATCCTCTTCGCCCTGTTCAAGCCAATTGTTGAAGGGCTGAAAGTTCAAAAATTAAAAATTATTCCTACCGTGGTAATAAGAAAATTTTCTATAAGTAGTTTATGGTTTTTAAATAACTTTTAAAGTATTTCTATTATCTGAATATTTTAAAATATATTAATGTAATGAATATATAATTTATCTATCAAATAAATGACAATATATATATAACGCACCGCTACTCGCTTTGCAAACTCGAGATGAAGCTGGTCAATTTCGTCCAAAACGCCAAGTGTTTCCTGAAAAGATGTCAAATATCTCTGATAAATTATTTATTTCTTTGTGATCACATAATAAAACTACGTATATAAGTCAGAAACTAAAGATAAAACCAACCTTGTTTGGTTGTAATTAAAAAACTGTAAACACTATACTAACAATATATACTGTACACAGCCTGCATTCAAAATTTGTTTTTATCGGTTAAGGTTTATAAAATCCTAATTATCCAGAGAACATATGAATTACAATTCACATATGATAAACAATGCAGTGAACATTGTACTACTTTGTCATAATATAGTCTTTCTGACATTAAGATTGTCATGTAAGGTGGCCTACCTATTTTTAATACAAAAATTCAGATTTTTATTATATTACTGCGGTATCAAATAGAAATTAATAAAACATAATAATTAATTATCAATACAATGATTTCGATTATTTTAACGTTGCAACGCCAATTTATGTAGCCATAAAAACCATATAACTACAAAATAAGGGTTTACCTACATCATAACAAAATATATAGCCTGCCTTAAATTTCATAGCAGAGCACCGAAATGCTTTACTTAGTCGAAGTACTTCCGGTAATTATACTAGACAGAGAGTTGGCATTGACGCAGTATTAATCTACTTGAACATGAAGACTTATTGTCCGTTCATCACATTCCAACCAATTAGCATGGAGAATATCAAGGGTTAGCTAAAGGTGTACAAGATTGTGATTTAGTGTGTTTATATAGTTGGAATCTAGGTCATAATATTATAGTTCAATTTTAGGATAGCGAGCTAGTTGACATGACTTAAATCAAAGGCCTTCACAAACTGGAATTTGAGATAGCTGACACTATTGTAGTAAGCTATGTACATATTTTGTTCACTATTATCGTAATGAGTATCATATTGTTTATCTAAAGGATATAATACAACAAATATTGCGGTGTTCAAGATGTTCAGCATTTTATACGGCAAATAACGTTAGGTGTTTAAAACACAACTAATAAAATATAATTTAATACATTGTAACACAAGTAAAGCGTTTATAATATTACAAAATTTAACATACAAATTAAGTTTAAAAACTTTATTATTCAACAAATTCCATGTGGGTTCCAGTCATTCCTGTTGCGCAAGAACACGACATGTTTTTAATAAAGTAGCACAGTAGTTATATTCTAACAATTAAATTCTTCGCTTAAATCTATAATGTAGTAATAATCATATAGTCAACACAGGAAAGAGTATAAGGAACACCACAGTAAATACTGAGACCATCGCGGATATAAAGTAATATTAACAGTTTTAGTTTATCTGTGAGAAAGGTTATGCACATAATATACTGGTGTTAAAGAAGCCACAATACAGTAACACTGTGCGAAAAATAGCCAGCTGTGATGCCTAAAGCTCGTCATATACTATATAATATATAGTTTACTTATACATATACTTAATTATTATTAATTTATTGTATATATTATAATATATACAATAAATTAATAATAATTAAGTCACGAATTAGATGGGGTCTCACTAAATTTAGAAAGATGACGTCTTCATATTTCGGTAGAAGCTCAAAGAGTTTGACTTGAATCATCGCGCTCAATGCGACAAACGATCAAAATAGTTCATGATAGAAAAAAATCGATGATGACTAGATACAGTCATGACTAACGTAAAGAGAGAAATGGCAGAAATTAGAAAGCCAAATGCGTTCGTTCACCCTTGTCTTGGAGAGTTAGACTAGGGAAATGAGACGGACATGCGAAATCGAGTGAAAATTATTCGTCGGAAATTAGAAATGAGGAGAGGGTAATTAGGGTCTGTTTACTTTGGATATAAGAGAAAGCTGTAGAAATTGATGTCTGGTATTATTTACTAAGCAAAATAAAACAATTATTAACGAGTTTAAAATATCGTTAAGGCAAATAGATACATCACATTATTAGCGAACAAGTATTACCGAAATTTTTTCTTTTCTTGTTTTACTAAGCGATCCCATTCTGTCCCACTGAGAAACAATCTTTCCGTAGCGATCGTTGATAGTGACCAGATCGTGATAGTTCAGAGAACTAAAAAGGGAGAAATTACTAAGAAAATAATAAAACCAGGGCATTATTATAATAATCAGTAAGTTAAATTAATTAACCCACCATTTTAATATGCAAAGAATACGTAAAATTCTAAGATATTTAGATGAAGTTATCAGTAAATTTTATATCACATTAAATATTATATTAATATTATAACCTACAACAAAGCAACATAAAACAAAAAGATAATTAAAACCAAATGGCTACGAATTCTCGATTTTTAACAGTACGTAGCTGCAGTCACCATTTTACCGAGCAAAAAATTTATGAGTTCAAAATAACTATTCAAAAATACGGCATTGTAGCAATAATTAGAACATTATAAACTATAATAAAACATACGAAATATAACAACACGTAACATTCAATATAATACATAGTCAAGCAAAACATTAAAGTTTAAAATTTAATATAATTACGTAGAAGACTATCTTTTAATAACAAACATATCTACGTATCCTGTTCTATTTATGTAAGATCCACTATTGATTGAGAGGACTCATATAATATATTGTATATAACAATAATAGCAAACTAACTTGAGCTCCTCAGCGATGCTGGCAATCCTTTCGACGCGGACCTGATGCGCCCCCAGATCATACTCGAAGGCCTCATGTTTCTTGTGCAGGGCACGCAGTTCGGCCAGACTCGCTTCTAGGTAGTCCTGCGATTCAAGTGCCTCCTCCCGACCCTCACACCAGGCCTCATGTCGAGAGCACTTTAGGTGGAACTTTTTGGCCAGGTGGTCCAGCTGCTCCAAACGTTGCATTTCGCCCAACAGCCACTCCTGTCGCAATGACAACAGAGGTTTACACAGTTTGTGTTTTTAACCAATTAAAACTGGCGATTTATTAACTATTTAAAAGTTACAATTATATAATGCATAAAGTTTTATTTAATTGATTGTAAATATGAAAAAAACTTACTCAAAAGAGAACAACCAGCGTTTAACATCAGTGTTTGTGAAGTATTATCAGTTTTATAATATTAACACGGTAAGAATAATATTTTAAAATTATGTTGTTATTCTCAATTTTTTTTTTGCTGTAATTCATAATAAATATTTACACTAACCCTATTCTTGGTATTAATCATCTTCGACCGAATGTTTTATTTTCGATATTTTTTTAATAACAACCATACAATAACTATATTCATATTAATATATTATATTATAAAGAGATTTACCGTAAGTAGAGAACAGACAGAGCACGA
Source organism: Coelogynopora nodosa (assembly GCA_034780555.1). NCBI lineage: Eukaryota > Metazoa > Platyhelminthes > Proseriata > Coelogynoporidae > Coelogynopora > Coelogynopora nodosa. The sequence continues at coordinate 7,114 of JAUZND010002204.1, forward strand.
GTAGAATTATTACAGTCCAACCTTTCATAAAATAAATTTGTTAAGCAGTCATAAGTCAATGTACTCTAAAATGTTGGACAATTCATAATTACAAAGGATTACATAAATAGTGTATTGTTATGGTAGCATTGTTATGATTTTAAGCTTTGTTTATTTATGAAAATTCCAAATCAAATTAATTTAGCATGAATACAAATCTCCATTATAAAATGTAGTAATGTAGTCCCCCTGAGAACTTAAACACATTGAAAGTATAATAAAACCATCAATAACAACAACTCACCTCAAATCCCTTTTCTGCACGTTCCAGTTCTCGCCACCTTATGACGATGTAGGTGACTTGACGGCCCTCAGCGGGCATAAAAGCGGGCCGGTTATTCAGTCTCAATCGTGTCTGGAGGGTGTTGAATGTTGTCTCAAGTTTCGCTTTTTCCTCCAGTTTTGGTGGTTTCTCATGCCGCCGATAGGCACGAAAGCTTTGAAGTTTCTCCTGGTTGTCATGGAGGGTGTTTCCTGTCGATCGATCCTAATGTTTTCAAATCATAACATACAACGCATTTTTAGTCTCATATTAAATTCGATTTAAAATATCTCGAGTACTACGTGCGATTATGCCAATTATTTAGAAACATAAGAAACTATAGGAAAGTATTTGCCTAACGGTTAGACGACCTTTGGGGTGACTTTGTTACCCCACACGATTATCATTAGGCTGCCATTTTTTTATAAATTTGAATCTGACCTCAAGAATTTAGGACTTTTCTGCGTTTTGGGGTTTATATATATCATATGCAAAAATCAATTACCTACCTATATCCATATGGATATCCCAACAACTTAGTAGTTAGTCGACGTTTGGGGTGACTTTGTCACCCCATTCAATTTTAGTTATAAAATATGGATAGTATAGTCTTCCATTATAATTTAAATAAAAACAATTATACTGTGATATGAAAATGTATTATAATTAGTTAACAAAGCAACATAATAATATATTCAGGAGTCTTTTTGACACACAAATAGCATTATTGAGAGAATTTGAAAAGTTTGACTAAGCAATGTAATAATATATTCAGGAGTCTTTTTGATACACAAATAGCATTATTGAGAGAATTTGAAAAGTTCGACAGGTACTAAATAACCCTGTGTTGGTTGTGTAGAAGTTGGGTTGTGTCCTTTTTGTGTAGAAACTCATAAATTTCTTTGGGCCAAAACAAAATCACATTTTCGTTGACTGGGAGTCACAATTTAACCAAATATTGCAGCTTCTTGTAGAATCTTAGACGTATTTCCTTGTCTGACCGAGAGAGCTTTATAATTGAAGAATAAATTTCTTCTACATCCAAGCGATTCATGTTTACAACTGCGTTTATTGTAAAGTTATGCCAATGACGATTCTTACTAAATCAATAATCAAGTTATATATTTATGTTTATGATTGGACGACTATTTATACATCGCTGTTATGACGTGCCACTGTTTGAGCATATACAGCTACAGATTGGAAATTCCAAACTATTTTACTTAGGGAATTTGAATAAAGTTACACCCCAGTGCAATCTCAAACATTCCGTAATTATTTAATCATGTCAAACAGACCAAAACGAAGAGCAGGTATTGAAGCCACTCGACTGTTGTTTGGTGATGATTTACCTAGTGATGATGAGGAACACCCTAATGAGGATGTGGACAGCGATGGTGATGACGGAGGAATAATGATTGATGCTGAAACAGATGACGTTGAAGATGATGGATATATGTATGCTCTCAATGAAGAATACCTACAGGAGATAAGGGAATCTGATTCGGAAGATGAAGAAAGAGATGAGGAGGAAAAAGGTGAGAATCTAGTGGCGGCATCAGGTGATGAGTGGAGATGGTTGGAAGAAGGACCTAGACAAGGAAGAGCGCCAGCTGAGAACATCTTTCGTGAAAGAGTTGGTGTGCATCCTGGTATCCATCCCGCAAATGCTTCAGAGGGGTTTCTCATGTTTTTCGGTGACATAATTGAGGAATCAGTCAGATATACTAATCTGGAGGGCCGTCACATCACAGCTAGAGATAATCGGACCTGTAGAGAAAATGGAGCTCATAAACAATGGAGAGTAGTCTCGCATGAGGAAATGAAAGGTTTCTACAGCTTGCACATTATTGGTGGTCTATACAAAGCACGTCATTGTGCTTTGGAATCCATATGGTCTGAAAGAGATGGAATCCCAGCACATCGTGCAACAATGTCTCTGGAGCGGTTTAAGCAGATAAAACGATGCTTTCGAGTTGACAATAGAACATGCAGAGACCCTGAAGACCCCATGAGCCCAGTCAGATATGCATGGACACTATTTGATAGTAAGCTGCGGCAGTTTTATACACCAACCTGTGAACTGATGATTGATGAACAGCTTGTCGAGTTTCATGGACATGTTAGTTTTCGGATAAATACAGGGTCTTACGGTATTAAAATTGTTTGGCTGAATGAAGCATCCACAGGCTTTGCATTATCTGGGCTACCCTATATTGGAGAAAAAACACTCACTGCAGAGGAAAAGCAGGGACAGAGTGTGGTTGAAGCCACAATGATGAAGGTAGTTGAGCCATATCTGAATAAAGGTTATAACATGACTTCAGATAATTGGTTTACAACAAGCCCACTTGCAGAAAAGCTCATTGAGCAAGGAACTACACTCGTGGGGACCCTACGTAAAAATCGTCGAAGTATTCCTCCTGCAGCGAAATCCATTGCAGGGCAACGAAGGAAGACTGCTCGGTATTACAAGTTGGGCAAACAGATCATCTGTTCCTACTACGACAAAGCAACGAAACCCGTTCTACTGCTCAGCACTATGCACAACTCTGCTATCAATACACTCGATAGCTTACCAGAGATAGTCTCCTTTTACAATCAAACTAAAAGTGGCACTGATAACATGGATCACATGGTCCGTCTCCGTCTAACAAAGTCACCCCAAACGTCGTCTACTCAAGTTTTTTTAAGGCGTCGTCTAACCGCTAATCGTTTAAGTTTTTCATTAGTTCTTAGAATTATTTTAATATAACTGATTGATTAAAGTTGTGTTTATAATAGCTATACAGATTATATTTATAAAATAAAAAAGTGATCTCGTTTTCGAACATTAATAATTAAAATTTTATATTATTGTTTTCATTGTATATTTAGTTTAACTAAATCATCCTAATTCTTTCCATTAATTTATTCTGAAGATCATTCACGACAATAACCATTACTAAAAAAAATTAGATGAAGTTACAAAACTGTGCAATATTTATTTATCGTAAATACAACATCATGCATTACATTATTAACTATTTGAAAATACCAGCACGTTAAAAGTTAATACAGACGTTAGAAAGTAAACTAAATTAAAGAATCTACATGATTAAAAATCCAATGCAACATTTCAACAAATAATGAATACATGGTGTGTAAAAACAACACGTCATATCAATCTTAAAAGAAAGGGAGTAGCACAACCAAAAGGAAGTTCAACAACTTTGACGCAATCAATATTTATTTCATGTTCGACTCACTCCAAATAATCATAAATACAACAATTCCTGATATAAACAACTAAACCAAGCTGTGTACTACAGACGAGATATCAAAATATCTTATGCAACCTTCATACAAAACAAGACGCATGATATAAAATACCAAACTGTTATGAAATTACATTCAACCACTGCAGCTCAGTAAAAAGGATTTGATTATTGCATATCAGTTTACAAATACAAAAACAATCGAACGAACTTCCAGTAGCTACTATAAGTATGCACTACCACAATTGATGGCGTATATAAATGCATTCTAAGCATATTTCATATACTAGTAAGTCTGTTTATCACGATATGTGTGTGTGCGTAAAATGGAGTAAAAACAGATATCATAGTCAGAGTAAACAGTACGAAATAATATCAAGGTATGGTCTTCATTGCGAATCAAGATATAAACTGACTGATTTTGGTTATCATATTTGCAGTAAACGATGTCTCGTGTGTTGCGAAACATGCAGTATTGAAAAAAACAGGTTAACAAAGAATATATATGGTAATATGGACCTAGTTTTACTGTGGCGATCAACGATTCTAGTCTACAATAATTGGTACAAGTTTATATCTAAATAACGGAGAACTTATCTAGTGAATATTAACAAAACATATACCTGCATCGATTTATCGTCATTGATATGCATAGCTAATATATCTCAATTTAACTATTTTTACTATTGATTTTTTCTGTTTTTTATAACAAAATTTACCATCAACAAATTAACGCATGGAATTTAAACATGTTTATTAATAAGATACGCCATTTATATTAAAAACGTATTTAGAGCTTAATTATTCTACTAAAATATCAATACACAGGGCTTACTCAACAATATTAGTCTATTTTTGTTCCAGCTTTTTCTATATCGCTGAGAAAATACTTAACGTTTAAAGATGTGCGGCAACCATGCATATAGTTGATATTTGGTACGGACATCATTTTTTTATTAAACAACTAACTGGACAAAACTGTAATCTAAATGGGACACACAGAAAAAAAATAAACTGAAAAACTAAAACAACTAATTGAAAAAAATAGAACAAACAAACAAAAGCAAAGTTAATACATCGGAATGTAACAATGGAATAATTGATTAACTATGTTGTCTATAATTAATTAACTATATCTACATTAATTCATTATATTAAATAACTCTAATTAATCAATACTATATGTAAATTTATAAACAGTACATTTCAGACCTTAGGACATAATATTAACGTTACAATAAAAAAATAATATTTTTATTATCTTTGAACACGATGGTTGCAACTCCTTTCATTTTCTTTCTGTTATTTTTTGGTACTCTACATGTTTTGTTCCTTTGTCTTCTATCCCTCTGTTTAGCTTTTTAAGGTGCTTTTCGTTACTTATTTTTCACCATTATATTGAAGTGTGACAAGCGGCACGCCCCTGTAAATGTCGCTTACGAAATTTACCGTCAAATAGAAACCTATGTTGTAGTCTTGATGAAACAGAATAGAGTTGACTGTAATATAAAAATCACAGAATTCTTTTTTCGCGGTTTTTAGTATCAATACATCCATTACACACATAACACACTATCAGGATTAAATACCTGAAGAAAAGGCAGTTTTTCGTTGATCCAATCAAGTAGATCACTGGAAACGTCATCGTATTCCTGCATAAGCTTCTCGTTTTCCTGGTTGACACTGAGAACTCTGCAAATTCTGTTGGCGGCAGTCTCAGCCTAAAGAGAAGGAAAAATACAGAGCAACATAATTACATGAACAGCCATTACTTTAGTTAATATTTAGGATTAATCGATAAAAAAATATATATATATATTTTAAATAATTTAGGAGTGCGATGTTAATCTTGATTTATGAGTATAACGACTACACTATTTTTAAGTGATAACATTTAATTTGCTGTATATTGCCCGCAAAAATAATTACTTTAAAAATATGCTTATCACTAAAAATACAATATCAGTCTCCCAGTGATTACTGGTTAAAATGGAAAATATTGTTCAGAGAATTTAGTTATATGCTTGTATTCAGTATAGTAATATATAAGGCTCTAAATGAGTAACGCTTTATATAAACCTTTTTTGTCATTTCCAAATATATACATTACAATGTAATATTTTGACTTCAGATGAATTCATATCATATTTTTGGTTTTTTTATGCCAATATTCAACAGAAATATATATTTATGTAAATCAATACCGCTTTATTGGGATTAACTGTATTTATACCTGTGGTCATATGTTTATAAACACCTTTTGAAAGTTAGTTAAATTCAAGAAAAAAACAAATATTAACAGTTATATTCCAATTAGATTCCAAGATAGCTTC
>JAUZND010002205.1:0-13004 GCA_034780555.1 Coelogynopora nodosa
GGCCTGGGTAGCTCAGCACTGCGGCCCAACCGGCTCCAAGATCGAGTTCGACTCCGAGGAGGCGCTGACCCTCCTCCAGTCCCTGGGCTTGGTACACACCCACCAGTACTCCCTCCAATGTCTGGGACTGGAGGCTGCCCTCGGTCAACTGCCACACACTCCACGTGCTCTGCTCCCCCTAGTGCGCCAGAGTCAGACGAGCGAGGACGAAGAGACAGAGGGCTTCGAGCTGCTGGGTGGAGGTCTACCCGGACATCTGGCTCGGCCAGATATTCCCCGAGAAGACCGGGAGAGACTGCGAGACGTGGGCTGGAAGTAGGGCGTCGCATACTACTTCTCTGGTAGATATAATATCTTTCGTGCTGTTAGGAACTGTGGTTAGAATTTATTGGCTCTCTGTGTGCTCTGTCATGTGTACTCAAGTCGCGTTTATCATTGATATAGACGTCTGTTTCTGGTAGAGTATTTACATATTTTTATAAATGCTTGATTAGAAAAATAAAATAAATAATTATGTTAATTTCAGAAAATATTGAATTTCTTAGTCATAAAGTCAAAAAAATTCTACTAAGTTCCTGAAAAATCATTTCTTGAACTAGAAAAGAAGTAGAACAAAATTATTTCTTTCAAAATCTGATACATACCTTTTACTTTAATCACCATGGTGAACACAGAGGACTTTATATCCTTACGATAGTGTCAACCATCTGTGACTGTTTCCTTAGCCAACCACCAACCCCGGTACTTTTGTTGCTCCGTCAGTTAGTTGACAATGATTTTCAATTGTATTGATTATGTACTTGTATAATTTAACATTTAAAAATATCCCAGTTCAGAGCGTGACATACATCTGTTGTAAAGAAATTGATTCACAATGGTTTCCAGTCTACTTCTTTTAACACTGTTCTAATTTTTTCAATTTACCCTTTTCGATCCTCTTTTATACTGGAGTTGAATATTCTGTGTATGACAATTGCTATTATTAGGATATTATTTCTTGTACTTACTTCTTATAGAATTTGTATCGATTTTCTTATTGATTAATTAATATTTTATTTATCACCTCTGTACAGTAGACATAATGATTTGTTTAATCAAACATGCTTACATTTACGATATTGTGCGCTTCGTTTTTTCAGCTATAAATTATTTATTCATGCATTAAATATACTTCTTTACTATATCTTTATTGATTTTGTTCTTGCCTTAAATCTCTCAGTTACATAATGACTTTGTTTCCTTACAACTTAGGGTAATGTTTCAGGAATTAAATCTATATAATACACAACAAATAATCTATTTTATAATATAATTGATGTGGCATTTTTTTTTCGAAACATTCCTTGAAATGAGCTGTTTCAATATTGACCCTAGCAAAACTAGTCGCTTTTTTAAGCTTATTTTGCCGTTTTAGCGATCGAAGTGACCCAACTACATTTAGACAATGCAATGAAATATTCTCCATCGATTTTATGCATTTTGGTTTAGTTTCCTATTTCATATACCAATTATTAGTTAGCAGTCTATTTGCCAGTAAAAATTAACTAATTATTATAATGCACAGCTTTTAGTGAAAAGTATTTTATATCTTATGTGTATTGATTATTAACTATTAATAGTATTCAGTATGCGCCATACTAAGAATGTAATAATTGATCAGTGATGAATTAGCTTGAACGCTTCAATTCCTTGTATCAATGTATCAAAAGTTATTGCGATCTCCACTATATTCTATAGACATTATATGGAATTCAAAAAAAACAATAGGAGTTATATATCTTAGAAAATATTTTTGAAAAGATCTTAGAAAAGTTTTTCATTTATTTTTGAGCAGTTACATAGAAGTGAAGTAAACTTTACACTGAAGATAAATTAAACAAATAGTCCTCTCACTGCAAACATGCGTAATCAGGTTGGCGGTGGTCTATTTTGTCATCTATTTTAAAAGTGGGCCATATACAATGAATATCTTACATTAATTTTGTCATATTGTAAAACACGTAAAAAATCTGTAATTTTCATAAACTAAAATAACAGCGGAAATATTTTATCCTAAGCAACCACACAATATAAGTTTGCTAATTTTAATGTTGGAGTGCACTTAAATGCACATTTTTTATAATAATAATTATAAGGTTACACATTTTAATATCTAATAGCTGCATAAATACATTATATACTTTTTAGGCAACCATACAGTTAAAAAAAGATCACTGGTTATTCTAGTATTTACAGATATAAACATTGATATAATCTAATCTAGATATTTTAGTATAATATTTCTTAATTTAGCTCTTGTACATTTATGCTTTACTGTAAAGATTAAATAAACAATTTTCATTTAAAATATGATTGTAAAATTTTAGCTTAATATAATATCTTAAACAACATAATTTATCATTACACAAAGCGTTTTTTGACAAAAATTAATTGAATAAATTTAAATTACTTTGTTTGCAAATCAAATAAATATTTATTAAAAAAAAAATTAGAAAATATAATGTTTTACCATTAACAAAAAAATTGAAAAATTGCGGTGAATCTGATTTAGTTTGTGCATGTGGTTATTCGTTTATGTGATTAATAAAACTTCTTAGCTTTATTAAAATAAGCTATTATCGGCATTTATTTATTATTTAAATTAAGAAATTTTATATACTTTTTAAAATGACAGATAAAAAAACAGATGGCAATGGATCGACTGTGCGTAATATTAATGACAATGCTAGTATAGATGACGGCACTGTAGAAATTGAAAACCCAAATAAGCTGAAGAGAAAATTAGGTTTATTTAATGGTATCACCATTATTGTTGGAACTATCATCGGATCCGGAATTTTCGTTAGCCCAAAAGGTGTTTTGATCAATTGCTCAGAATCTGTAAGTTTTGTCATACATTTTTTTCATTTGCACTTAAATAAGGCATCATGTCAACAAAGGTATAGTCAAAACGTTAACAAAGGTTATTTAAACGTCAGTAATATAAATAATAATATAATAAGTAATTAAATTATTTTTCTAATCTTTTAGTAAGAGTGACTGTAATGACTAATGTTGTTGTTTTGACTATTTTCATTGACATTTCAACTATATTTGCCAGTTGACAGTTTTACTTAACTTGTCAACATTTGACTTATTAATGTTTTGACATGTATTCCTTAAATAATAGCTTGCTTTTTAAAATCACATTAATGCTCTCATTAAACTAAGAATACATCTTAACTCATAATTTTTCCATCTTGTACAGGAAAGAGAATCTTTCTCAGATCTGAAAATTTCAGTATTTTTTATGTCTCATAATTTATACAAATAATAATTTGCAATAAAACTAGAGGGAAGGGGGGGGGGGCTGTAGAGCCATCTGAGTCTGGGCAGCATTATTGACAACTTGTCCACATTGACCACAAGTCATGCATGTGGTGGCTAAAAGTGTTAAATTGAGATTATGCCATTGTAATTGAATGTTTTGTACACATACTCAGTTGGTAAACATATACATGTGGCTAACATGTCATGTATATATCAACAACATGTTTATAGGGACAGTCAACATGTACATATTAACACCATTTACATATGGATGGTCAATATATATATATATCTATAACATAGTCATAGTCATATACATGTGGATGGTCAACATGTATATATCAACAACATGTACATGTGGATTGTCAACATGTACATATTAACAACATTTACATATGGATGGTCAACATGCACATATTAACAACATTTACATATGGATCATCAACATGTATATATCAACAACATGTACATATGGATGGTCAATATGTATATATCAACAACATGTACATATGGATGTTCAACATGTATATATGGATGGTCAACATGTACATATTGACAACAGGTATGTATGGATGGTCAACATGTAAATATCAACAACATGTACATATAGATGGTCAATATGTATATATCAACAACATGTACATATGGATGGTCAGCATTTACATATTGACAACATGTACATCTGGATGGTCAACATGTACATATTGACAACAGGTACATATGGACAGTCAACATGTACATATCGATGGTCAACATGTACATATTGACAACAGGTGCATATGGACAGTCAACATGTACAAATGGATGGTCAACATGTATATATTGTTAACATGTAATCATAAATATATACATATAATGTAATAACCAAAATCATCTAAACTAGCATCAGCCAACACTAAAGGGGTAGGTAGGTCATTTTAATGATAAAAGAATGACATTAAAAAAGTTTAAAAAAATGAATACAATAAATACCTGTTTACACTTATTAGTTACAGATTATTATTTTGAAGTTGACTATTTGTTAAATTACTTAATACATTATACATTAATAGGTAGATCTTAACATACATTTCACACAATAAATGTCACTTCTGAAAAGCCTATTTTTTCCTAATGCTAAAGGGGTATGGGTGAGTGGTTCTGAGTTGCTAGTTTAGATGACTTTGATTATTACCTCGACCCTCAACATGTACATACCCTTAGTGATTTTTAGTTAAATTATTTATTATTTTATTAGGAATTGGTGTGTATTAATCATAAATTGGTCCCCAGTATCAATTATTTAAAAATGTATTTAAAAACATTATTTAATATGCTACTTTACATGTAACTATTTATTTTAGGTTAATTTAATATAATTTAAAAGTTTGGGACTATTGACAGTGGGACTGCACTGTCATTAAGGTGCTATTTACAAATGTAGAGCTATTGACAGTGGCAGTTGCACTAAATCTATTTAGTGAAAGCTACATCACTACAGTGGGATCTATTTACAGTACTATAATTTTATATATATATATATTTACATTTTATGTATTCATTAATTTTATTAAAGTATCATGTCCAATGATGTAAATGTAAACTAAGTATACAATAGATCCACTATATTAACAGTTTGATGACTGCACTGTCAATAGCTCTCACTAGTGCCTTAATGACAGTGTGGTCACACTGTCAATAGCTTTTACTATTTTAGAAGGAAACCAGAGAAGACATCCCTGGATTTAGATTTAGAAGTTTTAAAAAAAAGTTATTCCATATAAAACTATTTGATTGCAAATATTTTTTTAATAATTATATATTTTATAATTTACATATCAAAATCACTACATATGGAATACCATTTTAAATGATATAGTTTGATATATAGTAATTTATTTAATATTAAATTTAATAATAATATAAATTCTGCATTTTATAACATTTAAAGGTAATTTAAAAGCTTAACTGTTACCATATAAGTAAAAATAAGATATTTCTGATTTATTACATGATAATATATTTTTTATAAAAGCTGAACAATATTTTTGACAGTAATTTTTTATAATTAAAATTAAAAATATATCTTTCTAAAAATTGGATGTATGTGCAGGGCTCAAAAATTTTTAGATTTTTTATTCTCATTTTTATCTTTACCACATAGCCATGTGCTACAGGAAATATATATTTTAAGGATTTTTCTCAGAAATCAATTTCGAGTCATGTATATGCATCTACATGAGTAGCAAAAAAAGTTAATACATGCTAAAACCTACAAATATAAACTAAAAAAATTCTTAAAATTTTAGGGATAAATTCATTGTATATTGTTATTCATTTGCCCATTATATTATTAAATGAAATAAATTTTTATAGATTTTTTTAATAATTAACCCATGTCATCTTTTATTGCCATTCTATCTTCACCCTTTAATTAATTTAAAAAACATCATATAATAATATAAATAACAAAGTATTTCAAAATAGTATAATAAATTATTTTAAGGCAAATTAAAAAGTATTTTAACTTTAACACAGCATTATTTTGCTACCATGATTTTATTTATATACAATATTTGCAACATCTACTGATTTGATAATTTTTATCATCCTAGGTGGGTGTCTCAATTGTAGTATGGGCTGCATGTGGGCTTCTCTCCATGCTTGGAGCCTTGTGCTATGCAGAACTTGGAACTACTATTACTAAGAGTGGTGGTGACTATGCCTATATCAAAGAGGCATTTGGACCCCTTGCCGGATTTCTACAACTTTGGGTGAGTAAGGAATATGGAATAACATTTTCTTCATAATTATGTGAATAATTTGATGTTTAATTTATAAATTATTTTACAATAATGTTGTATTTTTAGAATTCTGTTCAATTTAAATTGTTATTAACATCCTGGTAAGGATATTTGTAATATATAGTGTAATTTTTAATCTCTAATTAACCATAGAAACAGGAAGGAGTGTCATATTGAACCTTTTAGTTTTGTTCCATTTATTTTCGTAGAATTTCTAAAATCAGACTCTACTTTATTTGTCTTATAAATTATAAGTGGCACATCTTTGTCACTAAATAGGCAGCTAATTATATGTATGTTTAATAAACAATTAAATATTATTAGTGATTTTGAATCGCATTGAAAAACAATACAAGAACGTACATTATATTTTTATTGTATGTGGTAAATACTGATGAGTGAATTTGACCCTCCTGCGACTTAATAGGTTTCCAATAGCACCTAGTGCTGCTGGGGTGTTAATATTAATGTTGATTGCTATGAACGCATTTGCACTGAAGTCAAGTATCTAAATTTCTCAGCTGCTGTGTATTGTTTCATAACAATTTGTTGTATCAAATGTTTCAAATCTAAATAATAATACGTTTTGTTGAAGCAGAAATAATACCAACAAACTCACACATAACATTATTATTAATTAAAAATGTTTTTTTACAATTTATTATGATACAGTTGTTAAAACAAGTCGATCGTAATTGTATATAAGTACATTTTTTGTATTTATTAATTACAACGTGTTGTAAATTAACCTATCCCCTTGAAAGGTAAACCTGATCATAATCAGACCAACAGCTCAGGCAATCGTATCACTGACATTCGCCAATTATGCTCTACAACCGCTTTTCCCATCCTGCGATGTTCCGGAAATACCGGCACGAATTCTTGCTGCACTTTGCATCAGTAAGTTAAGTTCTCCAAGTATAGTTTTGTCGAACTTTTTCCAAATATTGGGATAGCAATAATTTATAGGTTGCAATCGAGTAAAATGTATTCTTGTCTTTCATCTGACTACTTTTACATGCTTGGACGAAGCTAATTTAAAGAGACATTAATACCAACAAATAAAAAGCATTCTGTCCATTTTGTACAACGTAATCAATACGTAATTATTTATATATCATTATTATAGAAGTATGTACACATATCGAAGGAATATACAATGTATTATGATTTTGGTGGTCAGGTTAATCCGTTTGTAGTCTGGTTTCTGAGTTTTTCCTAACATAAGGTTACTGTCAGAGCTTTGAATTGAACCTACAAATGATCGAGAACCCACTAACCACCCTTCAGCGGCCAATCATTGCGTGTAGGACCGTTATTAATTAAAAAAACACAACTTATATTAACGTTTCGATCTCATCAACAGTTTCATTATTTTCAAGATGGAATCAATACACAGTTAACAAGTAAAACGAGAAACACAGTACATTTTTAGAAAGTATTTTATACAGAATATATTTGAAGGACCAATAAAAAAAGCAGAAGAGTAAGAGCTGGCAAGACATATAGACAGATGTACATAATCATACATGTAAAGCATACAATAGTACGCAGTGATAAGGTCATGAGTAAACAAAGTACCATTAAAAAGACAAAGAATGATGACACAGAGAAGTAACATTATTTGTAACAACTATTTGCGAAACTTGACGCTACATTATTGTTAACACAAAGAACCCGCTCTTATTTTTAACATTTGTATTTGTAACATGAACTTCATTTAATATACCCGGCTTCCATCCGGTGCTGCCACAAGCTGCGATATTTGAACTCACTCTAGCGGTGTTGTATGTGAATATAATAAACATTGTCTGCGATATTTGTTACTCATTGTAATAAAAATACTTTAAAATTACTATTTTCGAACATATTAAGCGTTATAGTAAATCTCAGTTACTGATTTTCGTAGCTACCTTCAAATAAATATATTTGCTTACACATGACAAACTTACATGATATTTGTGTCTAAAATGCAGCACACACGCAATGTGACAGCCCCTTTGCTTTTCAGTGTATTGGTTCCAACTGGTACGACAATATACTGTCAGCTTTGTGTTGATCAATACTCGATCATTTTCGGTCCCATTATTGCACTGTTTCAAAACTGTATGTTTTATTAGCGTTTGCTTTTAGTATCGACAATCTAAAGTCACTAAGAACTATATAATGCGCGAATATGTACTATATTCATTGAAATTTTGAGACTACATTATATTTGAGGTTATTAGGGTTTAAAAAATGTGAACTAAGTTAAAAAATTTAACAAAACGAATAGATTTGGGATAAACAATTTTTTTCCCATTTGAATAAAAACAAGTTTTAATTCATTATTAATAGTTTCATTGCTACAGACGCGAAAAGCTTTAACAAAAGTTCTTTTTTCGCAACACTAATTTTAACATGGACTGGGTGGAGAGAGAAAAATGAGGATAGGAGTCCGAATGAGTAGCTTTTCAGTGAACTTCAAAACTTTTATATAATTAAAACTTGAAAGGTTTTGGTGATAATATCATCAAGAACAGGGATAGGGGTATTATCTTTGCTTATCCCAAATCTATTCTTTATAAAGCATTCTCATAACCATTTTTTAACCTAATTTTAATTTCGAAATGAAAAATAGAATTAATGATTACGTTTGTTCTGGTGTATTAAAATCTTCTTTCTTATAATAAACTTTTCGTTACCTTTTTGAACTCAGTCTCTCTATAACTGAAATACAAAATGTCCAACCAACGCCGATGTCTACTGAATTTTATGTAACGAATGTTACTATCGTGAAACTGGACGTGATATTTCTAAACGTAAAAAAGAACAAAGCCGATATCGATAATATGTAATTCTAATAATATATGTTTTTTGTTTAAACTAGACCTCTCACGGAATCCGGTTAGTATTATATATAAGCTAAATATTAATCTTAAAAGCATGTAGTAAATAGTAAAGTAAGTCAATCATGCTGTATTCAAAGATGGTAAAAAAATTATTCGTTTTCCTAATATTATTTAATCGCATGGTTCATTACGTTTCTCACGAACGAATATGAATCTGGTCTTATTATTGGACTCACTACTGTCATAATATTATTTCAAAGTTGCGAATGACTATGTGCCTATTTCTCTGTACCAGTAGGGTGTTTGTCTGTCCGTTTGATTCAATTCTAGAATGTTTTTGGTAGATGCAATAATTGAAGCCTGTTGTACAAATTACTTTCATTGGGTAATGTTACCTTCTTTTATGTGACAAATATGTAATGTGTATTTGTGAGAAAATAGACTTTTTCTATATATTATGGTCTTATTTTATGTCTACCTGCATTTTTACTCAATTATTGAAACATCTAAACAACATTTAGACCAATAAAATGTGTTAAATGACATAAATCAATATATTTTCAAAGGTCTAAACATATTTATTACAATCGTACAATTATGTTTTAATGCACAATTTATACATTTATTTCTCTGAAAATAATACGTCATGTGTGACGGCACGTGACATACAGTGGTTGAGAAGAGTTATCCTGACTGATTTTATGAACAAAGTGTATTTAGTATTCTTTTATTGATTAATCTAGTTTTTGCTATTTTTACCTCAGTACATAAATTTTTATGTTCAGTAAACATTGTCCACAAAAAATAATTTATAAGAAAATCGTAATAAAATCATTTGCAATACTGTAATAAAGAATATTGAAAATGAATTTATAAAAAATCCTTCAAATGAAAAGATTGATAATTCTATTATGAAATCACGATAATGGGAGCGGATTCCCTCTTACGCCACCACTTTATAAAAAGCTTTGAGTGTAGAACATCTAGACCGTCTTTATTATATTTTGCTTACCACGTTTGTTATTCTGATGAATTTTAGTTTTGAATGAAAGATTTCCCATAAATGTATATAAAGCAAGTCTTCTTTATTTTATACAATTCCTAGATTAGCTATTTCATTATATAAAATAATACTGTTTACTTTGCAGACGAAATATACAGTTTTATGTGAAATAATTGTAATATTTATACGATTCGTTATTTGCAACTAATTCTGCCCTATTCATTTATCCAAGATGCTAAGAGATAGTTGGCTTGCTGGATAGAATATTTTGGAAATAGTAATTGACGAAAGTTTCGGAATGTTTCTGTCAATATTTTGTAATGCAATCGCTGTTATGAGCAGAGGTTTATCTTAGAAATCTTCCCAATTATCGCTGGGATACGATTTAATCTCGTGCTGTATAGCATCCGTTTTAAAAGAATTATTCTCATATGCCTTTTCATAAATTAAAACTATAAATATAGTTGGGGTTTATTTATAGCACGATTTGAGGGATTTAACCGCAGTTGCTTTCAATTTATGTCAATATTTCCATATTTCGACGGAAACAAAACATAGAATATAACAAGTCAGGGTAGCCCTATCGATTGTGTTCTTCACATTGCTATACCATCCGTTTCTTGATATCTATTTGTTTTGTGGATATGTAGCGCATATCAAGTCACCTGACACAAATTCTTAGACATCAATTGCGCAGGCTTAAAGTTTCCCACATTTATTAATTATAGTAATCCAGAACGGCAATTACTTTACTCTAATAGGACCTGCCACCTATCCTGTCCCGATATTTTTATGTCATTTTTTAACTATTTTTAATAATATTAATGAGAAGTTGATTTAAACTTTAAAACAAGAAACGATTCGCGCTTTGTAATTGTTTGTTTGGTTGTTTTATACTTTTATTAGATTCCTGTATTATATATGATAAATTTCGTGAAATATATATTCTATTTTAGGTCCAAACTTTGTCCCGATATTTCAAATCTAGGGGTTGGCAGGTCTTCCCTACACATTTTTGTTTAATTGATAACATTGTTTTTATTACTTTTCAGCAGTATACATTTTCTATAATGTCGTTTTTTAATATATAAAAAGGTACTGTTTGAAACACACAGATGCAGTAGAAATGCAAATTAATTTTTACTTGTCAATAATAGTGGGACCCTTATATTACCATTATAATTATATATATAATTTACCATTATAAATTTACCATTATAATTATATATAACCATTATTATTGTATAAATTTGTCTTGGTTGGTGGTTTAAATCTTTAATTTTTAATGTTTAGGCGTCAATAATTGTAAAAACTCGTTCTGGAAAGGTTACAAATTTCCACCCACAAACCCCCCCTCCCTACCATCCAATTTTTAATCGAGCATGTTCCGTTAACTGCAGCGATAAATAATGTTGGAAGCCAGACAGACAAATTAACCCAATTATTCTAATTGTATTTGCTCGTTGATCTCACCCTCTGTGTATTAACTCATTTGATACCCCAAAGTATGATATATAGCTCGAATTATTGTATTATTCGGATAATAACGATGCACAACTGTAGACATATTTTAATAAAACGTAAATCATATGACGGTCTGAAAGTCTCACATGACAGTGACTGCCACGTATTCCAGTGTTTTGTTATACAATATATTAACCTTACCACCCACTTCCTCCGATAAATTGTCGTTTGTGTTCTGGTTCTGTCTCCCTTCCCCTTTCTATTTCTGTCATTTACAGCGCCTGTTAGTGGCTGCTGTATTTGATGGCTGAGTGGGCTTGCTGCCTTTTGATTCCATACTTAATTAATTGGACCAATTCGGCTATCACACTTCGAAAACCGACAAAACATTCTTTATCTCTGAAAACTCATTATTTTTTTATAACGTGATATATTTTGTATGTTTTGTGTTATGTATACTCCTAACTTATAGTCAATCATTTCAAAAATAGTTTGAAAAAACATTTACAGCATTCAGCTGATAATTCCTTTGCAGATGTTTACGATACTTTACGAACCTAATCAAGGCAAACAGACGAGAGTGTCGACTGACCTATTGTATAAGTTAATATTTTCGTATCGATCAATATGGTACCCATTTTTGAAACATGTTTTAAAAGTTGAATATTAAAATACTTAATTTCGTAGTGATAAGCTACTTATAATTGAATCATTACAACCCAAAAAACAAATTTGTTTTGCACTGATAGTTGATAACCTCACAAAACATTAATGTACTATGGATTTCCTGTTTTTTACCCCAACTAACCGATATCGTATTTCAAACCGGCCCTTGCACTGTTAGTTGCTGTGAGTCCAAATCTATGGTTATTGTTAGCATACGTATTCTCTTCCCCTTTTGCTCGTCAGTGACGCTGACATTTGTTAACGTGTTCAATGTCCGCTGGGCCACGCGCATTCAGGACCTCTTCACGGTGGCCAAAGTGTTGGCTCTAATTGTCATCATCTTCACCGGATTCGTGCTCCTCTGCATGGGTACGTTGTGTGTCGCTCTGTTTATGCTGTTTACCTGCAGTTGGGATAGATGGACCGTCCGTGTTTATCATAGATATTTAACTATAGTTGGGATAGATAGGCCATTTGTGTATATCATAGATATTTAACTATAGTTGGGATAGATCTGTGTTTATCATAGATATTTAACTATAGTTGGGATAGACAGACCATCTGTGTCTATCATAGATATTTAACTATAGTTGGGATAGATAGACCATCTGTGTTTATCATAGACATTTAATTATAGTTGGGATAGATAGACCATCTGTGTTTATCATAGATATTTAACTATAGTTGGGATAGATAGACCAGCTGTGTTTATCATAGATATTTAACTATAGCTGGGATAGATATACCGTCTGTGTCTATCATAGATATTTAACTATAGCTGGGATATATATACCGTCTGTGTTAATCATAGATATTTAACTATAGTTGGGATAGATCATCTGTGTTTATCATAGATATTTAACTATAGTTAGATAGATAGACCATCTGTGTTTATCATAGATATTTAAATATAGTTGGGATAGATAGACCATCTGTGTTTATCATAGA
>JAUZND010002206.1:0-13004 GCA_034780555.1 Coelogynopora nodosa
GTATTATAAATGTGATTCAAGGTCACAGAGAGTCGGAGCTCTGTGTTAATGAGTACTCTGTGCATGAAAGTGGGTCAAGTGCCGGAATGTCTGATTGCAACTTGTGAAGGATTAAAGTGTGTATTCGGTGCTAACAGAGGGTTGAAAATTGTTATTATTAATCAGTATATTTCTTTCTTGTCAACTTTTATTGGTGAATTGTTTATTCGAATTATTTTGAAGGTCGTTTGTCTACGCGTGTAAATTTGAAAAAACTTTTCTAATTTTCCAATAATAAAAAAATTAACATTCATCCAACAATTACTACAAACATAATGCAAAACATTTCCAGAATCTTCTTTGCTGCAGAGATTTACGTGGCGAATTTGATTATAGCGAAAACACGCATTATTCCAAAATACTAGAGCATTACGTGCTGGATGTTAGTAAAGAGCATTTTCCACAGGCTAGTAATTCCATGCATCCAAAACTACAGCTTCGTATGTTTAGAAATAATAATTATCTTGCATATTCTTTTTTCACAAATATTCCAGAAAAACAAGAAAAGAAAACCATCGCTAAAGTTTATTCTATAGGTCGTTTATTGCAGATGTATACTGAACCCACTTCGACTGTATTCAACACTTCCACCCATATCAAATTTATATGAATCGGATAAGGAGAATTTGGATTCCCATGTGGCACCTTTTTTTCGACAAAAAAAATTGCTTAAATATCAATAAAAATGATATAAAATCTTTACGTTTTAAGATATGTATTTAATCTTTTACATTCCATGACTCTGTAACACAGGGGCCATTTCTATAGCAAATTTGAGAAAGATATATTTACAAAGAAAAATTTGACACCTAACAAATGTGAATTTTGATGTCGCGGCATTTTTTGACGCTGACCACAAAACAGTCTTTTTTAATATAACTTTTCTCTGAAGCTACATTTCACCCAAATTTGTCTTTTTAAAGTTTTATTTACCTCAATTCTTTATGAGTCTCCGCATTTATTGCTAATGTTCCATCGCCCAAAAAAACTAAAAAATCATTACAAAACAAGATTTTGAGCTATACAAAAATTCACAAAGACTGCACCGCAAGGGACATTTTTAGAGAAAATTGTTAAGACTTCTTGCTGATATTTTTCAGAGATGAAAATCTCTTTTCTTCAACTGGAAAGTTTGACACTAAAACTTCGGTTGATTTGCATACATGGAAACGTAATGATTACGAAAGAATGATAAACGGAAGCTTATTGCAGAATGTGATAGCTAGTTCACATTTTGCATTAAAGAAGATTACCCATTTTCATTGATATGTTTGTAAACAAGATAAAAATTGACGTCTTACGCCGTACGAACGTGCAAGCATCACTTTAGAGCTCACCTATCTTTATAGAGTGTTAGTGAGGAAAAATACAAATTCACATGATACAACATTTTATTGAGACATCTTTTTAAGTGATACAATACTAAATAACGGGATATACTCCAATCGAGTCAATAGACAGTAAAACAATCAAACGGATCCTACAATTAACAACTGCGGCGGGGCCCATAATTTTGCACTAATCACAGAGTAGTAAATATTCAGAGAAAATAGAAGCTGTTCTGTGGGTTACGCTGTAAAACATTTGAATTATTATAAAATGTAATTGTAAACATACATTAAGCTGCGCCCACTGACACGAGTCAATATTTGTAAATCAACATAATCAATAATATCTATCCATTTGTTACGACTTTATTATTTGCGTACATATGAATCAATTTTTGTTGATCAATCAAAAACGATCAAAATTATGTCTATCTCAAGTCTAGGTAAATTCACACCAATTTATGAGGCATAGTCTGTTTTGCCATATTTATAATCAACTAATGCAACGATTATAAGTAGGCTATTACTATTAAGTAGCATTTGCTGAATGTTATAAGTTGAAAGCAAATTGATCAATAGAAACTGATTCGTGTGGAGGCAGGTTCAGGTATGTTGTATAGGCATGTATAAATTTGTATCCAGAATGGTTAATCAATCGCGGATATTGTTTAAAATAAATTAAGGTTCCATAGTTATTGAGAATTTTGTTTGATCGCTGATTACCGCTCTTATCCCTCATCCATCATACGATTTACGGCGTGTTTGCAGTTGTCCAAAAGTAAATTGTAGTCACGTCCTCCTAGCTTTATCAAGTCGGTTACCCTGACCATGTTATCATTGTATTTGACAGGACCTTCTTTTTTCCATTTATTCGACATATGACTTGCGTCAGTGATCACAGTGTTTCCTCCCTTTTCCAGTCCATAATTTGCTCCTTTGTGAATCAGGAATGGTTTGCCATCTGCCGTTGTAATTCTGAAAAATGAAAGTGGATTTTATATTAATTGAAGAATTTGACTCTTCTCCTTTCCGTCTCTGCAATATTGACTCAGAGTCATTTTTTGGAGCGTGATACAAGGTCAGGCGATGTTAATAAACATTTTAGGATCAGGGAGACAAATGAGAAAATAAAATGAAAGCAAATTAGAATACATAATATAACTTTGACTAAGTTGAAAGCGGTATTTTCGAACTTCATCATTATTAAAGCGAGAGAACTATTTAGTTAACATACTTATATTATCATTTATCAAGGAAGTTGTTACAATCTTTTTAATTTCGTTGTTTTTGTTGTGTTCAGATAATTAATAGGGATTTCAAAGAAAACTAAGAAGGTTTTTTTGGTGGGGGGGGGGGGGGAGGGAGAAATCTGATTGAGTTTTTAAGTAGAACAAAATATTTCAATGGTTCAGTTTTCTGTAATAATCAACAAAATCAAATTGGTAACTTTTGAAACAGATTTTAAAACAAAACGAAATTCGACATTACATTTACAATAATTAGCTGATATTTAAAAAATATTAATTTTCGGTTTTGTATACATCTAAATTACAAAAGATTCAAAATGGCGGCTTCGAAACTGTAAGTAGTATATAATTAGAAAAGATACAGAAATCGTATAATATTGGCATTTTTACACAACGTTGCCTACATTTATATCCAGAACACTTTTTAATAGTCAAATGATAAATCATCTAGTATTGTCCAGTACCATTTTATTATGATAGAATATTAAACGCAAAAAAGTAAAGGTTAAAATGAAACATTTCAAGTGAGAAGTCAATTTGGAGATGTTTCCATGTTTTTGCACATTTCACAAGTTTTTATGAATATTTCGGAACTTTAATTATTATAGGATGTTTGTTAAAAATTCTTTCTAATTCGTCAAACTTTAAATTTTTAAGAAGGGTAATCAACACAAACAATGTGTTTAATCATAAAAAACATCAACTTACAAAACTCCTTCGTGGTCAAATATGCCAGGGCCCTTAGGCCGCGTCACTATTTGTTGAGATATTACTGGAGCAGATAACAATTTCTTTAGCTCTCCATAGGATAAATCACTTTCGGTTGGCCCAGAAACTGGATTGCCACTGCTACTTCCCAAACCGCTCATTATGTGAGACTCCAGTGAATTAAAAAACGGTTTGTGTTCAGACGAACTATATAAGTTTTCTTTGGAAACTTCAAAAGATGGCAAGTATGGACTCCGGATTTGTTCTAAACTGAAAGGATCACGGCTTCGTCCAAAATCGAAAGGATTACGGTTTCGTCCAAAACTGAAAGGATCAGGGCTTCGTCCAAAATCGAAAGGATTACTGCTTCGTCCAAAACTGAAAGGATCAGGGCTTCTTCCAAAACTGAATGAGGAGCCGTAGCTGTTCCGGTTGGGAAAACCTAAAGCCCCTTCGTTCAAAAGGAAAGTTATGTCTAGAAAGACAAGGCAAAGTAACCAGTTGCTAGTCAGGCGAAGAGCCATGGTTGTCAAATAGTTGTCAAGAATTATTGTTCAGAGTTACACAGTTGTCTTTTAAATATATAAGCTGTCATGCTAGTGCGAACAATATTAGCCAATGAGAATAACTGACTATATAACTTGTTGCTTTGACAGTACTACATCCTAGTAGTATATGTTAATGGTCGGATAAACCATCATGAAGACAACAATAATATGGCGATGTATAAAATACATTTATTTTATATTTTCAATTTTTTTTGGAAAGTGAATAAAACAAACATTTTTTTAAATGTTTTAAGGAGAAGTTAACAACATAAACGAGAAGAAGAGATGTAGCGGTTTACAACCTTTTTATTTCATGTCACACTAACCAGCATTAAAGCAGATGCAGCACATCCCTAGTATTTAAAAATAAATAGAAACGTATACGTATTAATTAAGTCAACTAGTATGTAATTTATTGTTATATATTGTTTTTGCTAATATTTATGTAAAGTAGGTTCATTTACTTTTTTTATAAAAATCCCGTTTAATCTAAAATATAATTTGTTAAATAATGATCTATATATTTTAAATGCTTATAGAATTTTTGATCAATCAACAACTTTTTTTTAAAGATTTTACACCCTAAATCGATAATAGATGTCAAGAGCTAAAATTTCACACAAGAATGTTTATTGTTGCTGTTCTATTTTTTGTTTTTAAGCCAAGAATCACAAATGTTAATACATTTTAATATTTTTCATGCGCAGCTGCCCCGCTTTATTTCCTTGTATGTTATTGTTTTTAAGCTGATGCTATTTTTCGGGTTGTTTGAGCTAAATAAGTTGACTTTTGTAATTGGTCATTGTATACTTGCGTATATAACTGGGGCTCTTATATTGGCCGCACTGTCCGACATTTCATTATCTTCCAAGTAGTGTTATTGGCGAGAAGGGCCATAGCATACTGTACACCTCATACACGGCTGGTGTGTTCTCTATAAAAATAGCAACTCTATCTCTGGGTTCTGTATCTCTGACATGGCTTCGGCCAAAACACATGTTCGAGTTTTTGAGGCGTTTTATTGATATTTTCGTTAGTTTATGCATTCATCAAGAGCTATAAATCTCTCTCCTGAATTATTTTAAAATTTGAACAAATTTTAAATAGTGATCTTTTTTCTAAAACAGCTACCGACTTGCAGTTTTTTCTATAGATCAGAGATTTTCCTAATATATTAAATATTATATAATTTTTTTAATGTGTTTTATGGAACCTGTACCGTTTACCACTTCTCACTTCTCTTGGTAAACCTTTGAGTATATGTTTTGGCTATCAGGATGGAAATAGGGGGAAGGGTTACTTCCCAGCTTTAAGTCTTTAAAATTAACATCTCTAAAATATTTCTTCAACTTCTCGCAAAACAGAATATATGTATATTTTCAGAATCACCATAGGAGAATATAGCGCATTTTTTCAAAATAATTAATTTGTTTTTAAAGATTGGTCAATAAAATTAGCAAATGCATTGAGCGGATTAGACAGAATCCAGGTTGCTGCTAGCAACTTTGGTTTTATACATACATACAATATTATTCGGAGTAATGTTCATATAATGTACTTTTTTAGTTGCCTCATATATTGATGCGCTCTCAGTGCTTATTGTAACTACTGCATAGTCTATGCATATGTAGATTAGTTATAAGTACTGAGTTACAATTCAGCAAATAATGTCTGTATACAGTAGATTCTATTATCATATTGCGTTCTATTAATTTAAATTGAAGAGAGGTTCAAATCTATATGTGTAAATAAATATGGGAATCAATGGTTTATATGGCAACATTTCAGTAATAAGGGCCCCACGTTAATAAGTTTTTAATATAAGGCGGACCACATTGATTAAAAAAGGGCCCTCTGTGCTTGGTAGAGGGGTCCCTAGTTACCGAAAAGGTCTCTATTTGCAGATAACCCAGCGAGAAGGTTGAGGTCCCCATTTGCTCCCGACGTCCTGGACCTAATAAGGATGTCTAATAAAAGTCGTCCCTGGCAGCTCCTGATCTATAAAGACCTCGTAATAAGAATTATTAGTATATATATATATATATATATCATATTGTAGGATTGTAAGATTTTATGATTTAACTATTTTTTATTGTACAGTACAAATGGCCTTCAATCGCACTAAAAGTATGTGAGTCAGAGATTAAAACCTTGGACCCAACAGTCTTTGTGAAATCACTTCATTAGTCTGATGAAAGGTCAGAATGGTTTAGTACTAAGAGAGATACATTATTGTCGAGAGTTGAAATGAGACATTGCACATATTATGATTAATTGAGTTTGAGATAAGAACTGATATTTATACAAGTACTGTTAATGTATAATTGTCATTGACTTTCTCTGAGCTTTAGATCTTAAGTAAAGTGTTGAGCTGTTTGTTTGTTATTCATAATATAATCTTGTGTTTACCCCAACTCTAAAACTATTACAATATGTTATTAACAATTAGAACGTTTTACGAATTTATAATTAAAAATTTGATTTTTTAGCCGGAAGATAATTACCTAAAAACCCAGGTGGTGGATTACAGCCCAAGTGCATTTGTCTTTAAAAATTGTTTGAGGAACATGTAATTATTTAAAAATAAAACAGCTTCACTCGAATTCGATCACAGTTCAAAGGTACTAAACCCAGTCGTCTAACCTCTTACTGCACTGAGCTACAGCGCCAGTTATGAAAAGGGTATACTAACGCTGTTTGAGTATATACTTGCGTAACATCTGCCGAATATCAATTTAATTTAAAAGTCTAACGACAGTTGTTAAATGATGCATTAAGTTCTTAAAAAATGAAATTACAGGGACACGCACATTGTTATGGACATAATGTGTGTTGACGATTTTTAGATGTTCTTTAAAAGAGTGCTAAGAAAACTTTTATGTTTTGCATAATAACACCTAGTTCTTTATACTACTCACAAATGTTATAAGTAGTTTTATTAATAATTGCATAACATGCCTACTCGTGTACATGTTGATACAGTACCGTGCTTTTATCGTTTATATTGTTCGATTTAATGTAACTTATGACAAAGATTCCTCGGACAGTAAACACTTTGCGAATGAGCTCGTATTTAATTATCAGTTTAAAAGTATGCAAAATATTAATCTCGACTTATGAGTACAATCATCTCACACCTTTCCCCTTGCTAAGGACTTATAAATCAACCTCTACATCTTTCACAGACTTCAAGACGGCGCTCTCAGAGGTGCTATTCGTCGGATAGCATTGTAATTTAATTGTATTTCTGGTCAGCGGATCTGTAGGAAATTAGTGAACCTCGTTAAAATCGAATTATTTTGCGTACCATATGTTTCTAACAAAACAATTTTACTAATTCGAGTAGTTTATTTGAAGTGCCCATCACGGACATTTCTAGGATGCCCCGTTAGGGGGCTTCTAGGGAAGTCCAACTAGCGGCCAAATGGGACGTACGCGGGTCGTTCCCGGGAGCAACATTTCAACGTTATTTCAAGTTATACATTCTTCAAACTGGACTAAGAAGAACCATATTTTATACTAATATTATTTTATCCATCAAATCCAGATCATAATTTATTCTCTCAAATAACAGAACTTTTTATCGAACATTTTACTATCAAAGTCGGAAGTAATCTTTGAAAGTATTATAAATGTGATTCAAGGTCACAGAGAGTCGGAGCTCTGTGTTAATGAGTACTCTGTGCATGAAAGTGGGTCAGGTACCGGAATATCTGATTGCAACTGGTGAAGGAGACCCTATACGTTATGGCCTCTATACATTTAAATTATTATAGTCTTTAGCTTTTATGTAGATTCTGAGCATTTATATGATCTCTAATCAGATTATTGGTTAGATGTGTAAATGCATTTTAATTATATATATATATGTTATAGGCGACAGTGTATTAGGTAGAAAAAAATTTTATGAAAAATAACCTTTTCAGCTTATTATCATATTAATAACACTAATCTTTATAATCATTATCAGTCATTTAAATTTAGTGAATTTTAATATTTACAATACTATTACATTAGTGGGATTTTAAATATTCTATTTTTTAATGTCTCATAATATAGCAGAAACATTGACTTACCGAGACACCAATAACAGAAATTTAGATTACTGTATTTGTATGTGAAATGAGGACAAATTTAATATAATTAGCATTTTGATTTCATTTGTTTTTAGCTGATAACAGACGCTTTAGAGACAAAAGGTCAAGTTATTAATAAAAACATTACAATGAAAAGAAAACCTCTCAAGGAATTCAACGCTTGTGGGATGGAACAATTCTTTCCCATTTCGATTTTTGCAAAGGTGGTGCTTCTAATGGATATTAAACATATTAATAATAAAACCAAATAAAACAATGTTGTTTGTTGGAAAATAATTGATTTATACCAAAAAATCCAATTACAGAATTTTTAATTTAATCATTATCTGGTTAAGGAAACAGTTTATTAGTCGGGCATACATTTGGTAAAAAATAAGAGTATAATGATTTCAGTGGTTATATATATGTACATATATTGTATGTATTGAAAATAGTATAATGGTCAAAAAATTATATATTCTTTTATACAGTCAAGTTATAAATAAAAATTATACTAAAAAAAAATATTTCAAAATATTTCTTTTAAACATTTCTTTAAACATTTTTTTTTCGTTATCTATTATAGTTGAAACAGTTTACATTTTATTGATCTAAAATATTTCCAAAACTGGGAAAATGTAGTATTAGATATTTTCAAATTTTTTACTAAAAATAGCTTTCTTGGGGATTTTATTAGTGATCTCATAAATTGGAAATTTATTAAAAATATTTTCATTCCATATTATGATTTTTTTTTTTTCTATTTCAAAATATGTTAATTATAAAAACATCCCATCACGTACCTCTCAATATTCCTTTAGAATGGTTTCAAATATTTTAATAAAAATTGAACAAACTATTACAATTTTAGGATAATATCAACACCAAATATCATATTGACTCAATTTAAATATGTTTTTATTCTAAATCATAAAAAAAGAAAAAAAGTGTTAAAGCATATATTCACTAATATCAAGTAGGCATGAAACTTCATACTAATATTAAAAGGTTCTACAACGTATATTTTGCATAAGAAAACTATTACAATAATAAAATGAGCTCATTATTTTTAGTGATGTGTATTTAGGCCTACATGTCCAAGAAGAGATACTATTTAAACTTTTCTGTATTCATGGTCGAGTTCATGTAGTTAAATATAGAATATCAACTGAACAATAAATGTTGTAAACATTGTTTAAATTTTCACAGTAAGATTTATAAAGCATGCAGATTTAATTTGAAATCTTTTAACTTGAAAGAGTGGTGCGGTGTGGTGTAATCCGTAAAATATAAAATTGAAAGTAAATATTCTGTAGCTCATTCAGCCATGTCTAAGTCACAAGGCATAATATTTTACACTTGTCTTCATCTTGGATCACATAAGCAATTTTACTAAGAGTTGAGCCAAACTACATAGTGCGTAGAAATATATATTTCAGCTAGGTAGCTACTTGTCCATAAGATGTAGATAACAGGGTTATTTATATCACACATTCGTTGAGAAGTATGTCGTGGATTATCTCATTAAATGAATTTGATTTAGTGTTGTAGACTATATCCTCAAGAGCTTTCGTAATTAAATAAATTATGTAGTTTGATTTGAGCACAACATGTAGATTTGAGTAACTCCTTTAAACCAAATAGAAAATTATTCTTTCGGACACAAGGTACTAATTTTTAGTACTAATAAGCAATACGATTTATATTGTTCAATATATTTGCTTCGTTAGTGCAACAAAATAAAAAGAAATTAGTCTGAAAATTGGTGAATATTTCAAAAATATTTCTAAAAATTTAATAAAAGCATTTTTCCAATTTTTCGTAATTTTTTCAGCCAAATAAATTAAAAAAGATTATCCAATGGATTGAAAAAAAATTAAACGAGGTAATAAACTGAGTGATTCACGAATATAAAGAGAAAAACATATTTTATAAATGTTTTGGATAAACAAATGTATTAGGTTACATTTATTAATGGAATAAATAAGATAATCAAAAAATAATAAGTTTCCGCATATAAAAGTAATTATTCATAGTTGTTAATTTCTTTAATGCCATTTCTAGATTATGATATTAGACTCTAGGAGAAATTGCACACATAATTGTTGTTCTTGGATTGGTACCTTTGTTAATTTAAAAAAGTAGATTTTTAGTATTATATAAAATGTTTTCAATATTAAATTTGACTCTGTTTATTTGATTTTATATTACTTTTTCCATTTGAAGAGTTTCGATTCGAAGAATATTGTTTTTTGTAAAAATTATATTTCATCATTGAATGATTAAGTAATCTATATACCTTTAAAATAATAAATAGCATAATATGAAATCCATGGTTTGAAAATTTTAATCGTATTAAATCTGAATTTATTAAAACTTAAATAAATTTTTCTGCATAATATGCGTTTTAAAATAATTATGCTTGTGTTTGTACACAATAACAGGAATAATTAATATAAAAAATTTACCTATTTTAATTAATAAAGAACAATTGAATATAAATTATTATACTTGTGCTTTATAAAGTACGAACATATGCGAACAGATAAAGCATAGTGTTTTGTTAAGAAAATATTATTAAATGAAATGGTATTTCGATTTAATACGGATAAATGTAGTTTATTTTCTATGTTGTTCAAATATTATAATATTTGGTTTTATTATATTTAAAAAGATTAATTGGTTTTGTCATTTATTATTGTTTTAATTTTTATTACTTTCCTAACTTAATATATAAATATATAATTTTTTTAATGTAAATCTTTCGTTATAATACATTTCAATAAATTTTTTATGACATCCTGATATAGAATTTGTATTTATTTTGTTTTAATCCATTAAAACTAATATTTTTCACATAATTAAATTCGAGGGCTCTTTGTTTTTCTTGGTCGATTTTTGTTGGTATTTTAAAATAGTAATTATTTTTATGATAAGCCGCCATTTTTACTACGTAATTCTTTTTAATTACGATATGTAGCCTTAATTTTTCATGAAAACTAAGGATACATACACATACTTTTGTTATGAAGCGCCATCGGAAAGACTTACCGCATCATATATGTAAAAAAAGAAAAATTAATTTTGGAATCTCAGAAGAAAGTGCTGCATGTTCAACTGGAGAAGAATGCGTTGAATCTTTACTTAATTTAAGTGCTAAAGTTGTAGCAGCTAAAATTCCTTTTGAATTTATTGAGAGGCGTTTGTTAAGAATACCAGAACCTGTACAGGAAAAAATAATTTTTTACTCATTTCCTCAAGAAGAAAATGATATATACATTTATTCTTCTTTTTCATCTAATCCTGAAAAAACTGTTGAAAAAGAAAAACTTTCTTATTATCATGGAGTAAAGCTACTTGATGCAAATTTAGTACAAGATGTAATCCAAATAGGTAAGTCACAAATTTTTATGGTGGATCCTGTATCCAGCTATCATTTTTTTTAAATAAATATTTTCTGGCTATTTTAAATAATTTTATCTATGGTAATTTTCATATATAAATTTAGTTTTAATACTCAGTATCACCTCAGGCATGTAGTATTATAAGGATATTGATATTAATAATATATATAAAAATCAATCATGAAATGTTTATTTTTAGAAATTTCCTTCTTCCAAGACCAAAATTTTATCCAGTATAAGTTTAATCAAAAGGGCACAGTGATTGCTATACTGCATGAAAAATGTAGTTTACAGCAAATTAATATAAGTAAATATGAAATTGAATATGCAATTTAAATGTAAGTATAATACAAAGTAATTAATGTTGACTGTGAAAATTTTTTTGAATGCATGAAAGAAAAATAATTAGCTATACTTATATAAATATAACTTTTTATATTAGGTGATAATTAACCATATGGAAATTATTACTATAGTGCTGAGCTTTTTCAGCCAATTAAGATTACAGATTTTTATTTAGAGTATTATTTATTAAATAAATATATAGCCATAGGTATAAAATTAGTAAAAAAATAACTTGCAAGAAGTTTACCAAAACTGAAATTATTTAATTAATAATAATATATAAATTCATTATTTGCATTAAAAATATTTAATTTTTGTAAATACTTCACCCATATTAACAATTTTGCTATACTGTCCATTTTCATGCAGTATAGAAATATTTTTTGTCCATGTTTTTTCCGCATGGTATACAATTTACAAAAGGCAGGTATGGGATTTTCTCATCTTACTAAGAATCCTTATCAAATCATCTAGAACTGGTTGAAAAGGTCTCTTTGCTATTCAACTGCCACAATATTGCTTTATTTCATGAATTTTATTTATTTGCAATTGTAAAGTGTGTATAATATGATTCAATATAATGATTAAGCTATCTACTTTTTTGCTTTTTATACTCTGTTATTTTAAAATATTATTTGTTTTAAAAACAATTGTTTTACATTTTGCTATATATAAAACCTTATATTCTGTGATTCAGAACTACTCAATCATTATACATTTTGGAATTTTTCATTTTATGTTATCAAGTATTATATCAATTCACAGCAAATACCAACAAAATGTGACTCAGCAAATTTTTTTCTTTAAAATGTCACTAATTTTATTGAAAGACTTGAATTATTGTATTTGGTAAGTACTTCACATATTGTGATATACCATTTTTTTGTTTATAAATGTGGTCAAAATAACTCATTAAGTTACATGAAACAGCTACCACATAGCCATACATTACTGGAGATTGACAATGTCCAACCCTCCCTTGATCAGGGGCATGCCTGCACTAAAAATTTTCATTTTAAAAATTTCCTTCTTTCAACATTTTATCCAGTATATAAGTTTAATCAAAAGGGCACCACCCATGATCAAGGGAATGTATGTAAATATGGGCCTGTACCCTTTTTAACTCTCCTGGGTCTGTCATTGAGCTTTATTTTTGTTCAAAATATTAAATTATGCCATAGCTAGTAGATGTATTACATTCATCAATATCCTTATGGTCGGTTTCAACCAGTGGTGACCAATTTGCAAAGTTTTCGATAGTCATCCCGGTTTTGAGCCAGTTCTGCGGCCTTTTGGATGTTGTCGTTCA
>JAUZND010002207.1:0-13003 GCA_034780555.1 Coelogynopora nodosa
TGTATTTGTAATTTATAATTTTGTATTTGTAATTTATAATTTTGTATTTGTAATTTATAATTTTGTATTTGTAATTTATAATTTTGTATTTGTAATTTATAATTTTGTATTTGTAATTTGTATTTATAGTATACGTATTCATCATTAAGTAATGTAACAAGTAACAAGACTTATTTACAAACAAATTGTTATTGTTACTAATTTTTAAGATAATATTATATCAGCTTTATATTATAGATACGCGGGTAGCGGAATACAAAGGACTTGGTGACTATTGAATAAAGAATATTGCGATACTTATATTGAAGCAATCATCTATATAGTCATACTTTACAAGAAATAGAGAAAACAATAAAATATTATAGAAAGATTTAGAGTACCAGTACGTGAGTGGGCGAGAGAAAGAGAGATGTGGAAATTAGATGAATTGAAAATCTGATCAATCTTCTATTATTTATAAAATACCGATGAAGTAGAACGAAATAAAACAATTCCGTTTTTTATAATTCATTAACAACGACGCAAATAATTATATTCATATAATAATGACATCTGTTGACGTAGACCGTGCCAACTGTTACGTATAGAGAGCTATATCGGAAGTCATTTTGTTTCGATACGTGGAATCAGGTTAAAAAATAATTCACCTATAAAAGAAATTATTATAAAATTTAATATAAAGCAATTTATTTGTTATTTATTGATTAGGTTATATACATAAATGGTACAAATACTGGAAGTTATTCATATTGCACAAAAATGATAGAAAAAATCTTTACTATTTGCTTACAATATATATATATACAAATAGTTAGAGTATATTTTGTTAAAATGTTTGCTAATAAATTAGATACATTTATTAATTTCAATAACTCAAGAATAACGAAGGATGGCAGACTAGAATGAAGATAAAACTAAACATAATCCCTCACAATA
This sequence comes from Coelogynopora nodosa, assembly GCA_034780555.1. Classification (NCBI taxonomy): domain Eukaryota; kingdom Metazoa; phylum Platyhelminthes; order Proseriata; family Coelogynoporidae; genus Coelogynopora; species Coelogynopora nodosa. The sequence goes on from JAUZND010002207.1 coordinate 937, forward strand.
TATTTTCAATTCTTTTAACAACATTAATTTAACGTCAAATTTATTAAATAGCAATGATTTAAATAACCTTATATTTAGTGCTGTATTGTTTATATAAATTATATTAAAAAGTTATTACTTCATTTATAATCGGCGTTTAATAAAAATTATTAAAAAATATATATTTTATGTATGAAATAAAAATAAAATTATATTTAGTTTTTAAATATATCAAGCAAGTAATGCTTAGAGTTTCCTATAATACCATTAATTTGTAAATAATTATAAACAAACATTATTTTATAAAGAATAATATCTGAAATGTTGGTCAATTATTTGAAATTTAAATAATAAAATAATAGCTGTAATAATTGTTACTTAGGATTTTTTACAACCATAATGTCAACTGGAATATATTTGTAAAATATTATGTGGTTCCTTTTTATTACAAAATTACAGGTTACCTGTTGATGTTTGTGCGATTCGTATAGCTAACAAATCTTGGTATATGTAAATACACAAATGTCATAAGAAGCGTTATCGTAATTTAAGAATGTTTGAAAGAAACACTCAAAATACCAGAAATTTTGGTATATTTATACGTATACGTAATAAAAAATTCGTAAAATATTGTATGTATAAAAATATTTGGTACAAGATGTGCATATATATCGGCAGATTACTTTGCTGTTAAGCTCTACGACAATCACCCATTCTGCAAAACATCAAAATTGTGATATAAAATGATAAGTTTTTTTGTCAATAATATTTAGAATATAAAAATTAGAAACAGTGGAGATGTATGTTAATTCTCTTTTCTCAAAAATATCTTAAGAACAATTTTCAAGCTAAGCTTATCTGCCGAATTGTATAGCTATAGCTTGTACGAATGCCAGACTGCATATACAATATATAGACTGTGTAGCATAAAATACACATATGTAACCGATATGACATATCGGATAGGCCCCTATAACATGTTTATAAAGAGTCATAATTTATAATAATATACAAATAAATTATTTAAGAATTGGTCATAAAGTGCTACTTATTTAAATAATTACATAATCTAAAGTATGGTTTTAATACAATATGTAGAACAATTAGTATATATTAATAAATATAACATTTAACTTTGCCACTAATAAAGGGGTTTGCGATAATGTTGAGGGGAAACTGCACAAGTATGGTCTTACAACAGTACAGCTTTTTGAAAATTTGACGTAAGGTTTGCATTATATATTTTCTTATTAGGCTGTAGATGTAAATCAAAACGTTATTTTTTAACACAAGACGCCTACAAATACGTCCATAGATAATACAGATTTTTCCAAAGGGCCCCAGACTATTTTTTCGAAAGGTTTCAATATCAACGAAAGGGGGTGTTCCATCGAGAACACCCTTGATTATGAGGCTTATTTTAATATTAAATAGATTCATATTAAAATTAGTTTTAAAGTATACAATAAGTATTTATCAAACAATTATTGTGAAATATGATTATATAATATCGCTACATAACTATATACTCCTTCCTTTATATTTTGTTTATGGAAATAATCTATGATATATCAATCCTTATAATGATCTTAGTTTCACTCAAGTAAACCTAATAAACTTAAAATCTGAAAATATCTTTGTTGGAAACTGATGAAGTATGGCGAGACGGAGTAATTCACTTTCAATAGATTATTAATATTACAGGCGCACTTCATTACATTCTCACAATTGACATAATGAATTAACATATTGTAAGCAGACACGAGTTGAGTATATCTCACCTATAGTACTGCATTATTAATTAACATCTCAACCTTTGTCTCAAATGCATAGAACAAGCTCATAAAACTATTGAATGACATGGTTGACCATCTGTATAACCTAACTGTTATGTTTGATGCGGTACTATTTGTGTTCTAATAAAGGCCTTTGATTAAAACTAAGTATAACCCGGTGCGGTGAGGTTACTCTGACATTTTAAAAGCATTGTGTCATCCAAAAAGATTCACGACCTCTTACAATCACAGTTGTGCTGAGCTGGATGGATGACATTTACGTAATAAGTAAGTAAATACAGCAGGAATCGATACTTCTTATTGGTTAAATAAACGGATCCAATGAAAAAAGAAAACCTTCACTGAGATAATATTTTTATAATATATTGTTTGATCGATCTTATGTTTTCCCACTGCAGGAAGATACTGATACGTTTTGAAATAATGAACTGCACAAACTAAATGTAATGGAGATTTGTTGATATACAGAATGCCTTGCTGGTTGCTAAATACTCGTCTTATTATGACCAACTCGCGGCCCATTGTGGAGGCTCTGTTAAGTATCGAAGAACCTAAAAGAAAAATACATACTTCCGTTCCAATCGACTGTCAAGATTGGAATTTAACGACATCAGGCTGGGAACATTTTGGGCCATATCCACCTTATTACACACCCAAAAACAAGTCGAAAATTACGATCAGTGGTACACAATCACCTTTAACTGACACGCCGTTAAGTAAACCAAATCCTCCATCAAAAAGGCATCTATCAGTTGGAAATGAAAATGGATTCAAACGTCGTGGAAGCCAGAAACAGCTTAGTAATAGATGTGATTTGTTTTATTTTGGTCAGTTTTGGGAGATGGTTGATAGTGCTGCTTACCACTACAACATCGATAATAAAGTGTATCGAAACTTAAAGATGCTCAATTCCAGTCAGCCAAATAAAAGTTTAAAACGGCCTCTAAATGGCATAGTATTTATTCCTCAGGTAGAACAATTAGCTTGTTTGGAAGATACAATTAAAAAAAGAGAGCTTAGCAGAATTTTAAGCGGGAATAATAACGTCTTAATTGTGCATTCATTCAGTCCAACGTCCGATTTAGCTTCGCATAAAACTGCTTCTCAACCTACAGTTTCTACCACAACAACTCAGAAAAATACTCTCATTCCTTCCGCTGATGTTCGACTTCCACCACTTGGTATTCCACTAACCGGAATGGTAGTCGATTCCAATCGACTTTCAGAACGCGTCATGCTCTGGAATGATGAAATTCAACGAGACCTTCTCGCTAAACTGGAATTACGCAGCTATGGATCCAGTCGTGGCTGGTTAGACCGTATTAAGGACGAGGTGAACTCGGAGATTAGTCAAGCTGAAATGTCCGATGATGGTTTGAAAATCCAGTCCATCCTTCACACCTGTACATCTGAGTGTGACTGCAATCGATATCCCGATAAGACTCAAGTTGGTCTTCGAGTAATCAACAAGGAAGACACACTTCGAAACAAACGTAATGCGCAGGTCTCTTTGCGTAGGCCACGACCCAATAACAGCGGTCCTGTTAATGGGGGCGCTCCAGTTAGGACATTTGCTTGGTCAACCACTCCAGCATTCAAGTATTCGTCTGGTTTATTTACAATGCCCGCCGCTGGACTTCAACCAGGTAATATTTCTGCTGGAGGATTTTGTTCTAATGCCCTTGGTCAATTGAAAATCCGTGACCGACCCACAGTCCCTTCGATTCCCACTGAAGGTTTGGCAGTAGAATCAGATTTGGAGCCATTATCTGGTAATGAGTTGTCCAGCAAAGGACTTATGACGTGCTCAGATTCGAAGCTAATTTAATAAATTATAAAATCTATTTATCGATGTATAGATGCATTCATTACCTACGTATTATGTGGACTCATATATATCGAAAAAGTCGTATTTCTGTAAGTCATTATTAAAAAAATTTCAGTTGCGACGGAATTGTTATAGCAAAGAAATTGTTTAATTTACCGTATATGTAATTATGCATTAGAAATATGCAAGTATGTTTACTTTTTATTTGCAATGTAAATTTATTTTATAATAGTTAATTTCGTATTTATTTTATATACTGTATGTGTATCAATTAAATTTTTATTGAATATATTTTTAGTTAAAAATACAACATTTTTATTGCAATTTGTTGCAGCTTGTAGTAAATTTAAATAAATTAACATAATTTATTAAAAGTATGAATAATAATAGTAATATTTGTAAATCATCTTTAGTATTGTATTATGACAAAGTAAGAATAATCATTATTTTTTAAATCAAGATTAAACAAAAGGATTTGTGATAATTGAGGAGGTATCCCTGATGTATCAATTTAATTATGAATGATTTATTAGGTATATATGTTAAGGCTTTATTTAATTTTTCTGAGAACTTATTTCCATATTTCGTATAAATTTGTACATTTATAGTTTTTAAGAATATATATTTCAGATGTTATTGATTTTAAATAGTCTTATGTTGTTAAATTAGGTAGTGTAGATATTGGTTGATTAGAAAGATAGGCGTTTCAAATATGTTTCTCAAATAAAATTATAGGATTATTTAATATTTTATGTCAATATCGAATTATAAATATAATTTTAATATTTGAATACTTTTAAATATTGACTTACATATTTTTTGGTAGTTTTATTTTGTTCCAATATAATAAATTTAAAAACATTTAATAAATCTATAAAATTACGTAAATCTATAAAATTATTATTTATATATTTATATTTAATAATACTTATAATCATTATTTTAGTTTTGTTATATTATAAAATAAATAAGTTAAAACAGTTATATTCTTTGAAATTATTATATACGTCTTTATATTTGTAGATTTTCTATATAACAATTATTAACTCACCGATGAACCATGTGTGATTAGTAACTGTCTGCAGCGAACAAATAAACAAATAACATATTTATATAGAAAACAGATAGTCAGAGGGGAAAAGGAATGATATAGGAATGAAAATATAATAAAAGTCAGATAAGCTTTCAATTTTTTTATAATTATGTCCAATTATAAATGTATCATTTATATGCCATGCATTTTTAAATAATGGTTACACATATTGTACAAATACGTCGTAATTGGTATGAGAAAATGTTGTTATAAAATTGGATGATATTTTTAAAATTTAATTCGCATAATATAGTTTAGTATACAGTAATGTGATATAACGTAATTTAGTTATATAATTATGTTTATAGATAATTGAGAGCCAATGTAATCATTAAAATGCCCAACATATAAAGAATAACAAAAATGCAGAGTTAGGTGAAGTAAAACTTAATTTGTGTGTTTATCGTGAGATATCAGATTAGCCATAGCATATTTAAAATAAAGTTAATTCTTTATCAACAATGCGTGTCGGGTTCTTACATTATTTTTTGTCATTTAAGTTCTGTTAAGTGCCATAGTATAAGTCCCATAGTTATATAATATATATCGTTACATTACGAGTGCTAAAAATAAACATGTTTATATTTGTTATAACAGCGTAGTAACTTACTTTATGTATTTCAGCAGGACCCTTACACTTATACATAAAATTATTTAAAATAAATAACTAATGTCTCGTAATTGCAGTTATATCGGGCAAACAATATGCTACATAGAAACATACTCTTTGTTTTGGTAAATTTATACAGACTTGAACAAATTTGTCATTCGAAAATCAGTGATATTAATATAATACAGCTGTGGCCGCAGAATAAACTGACATTTCACCATGATTTATTTTACATTATACACTAGCAGGCCAGCGTAACTAACTTACAATGTTAATTCAATAACGTGAGAGAAGATGTTATGTTATATAATTAATTGATGGAGTAAAAATTAATTTAAAATTACGTAATTAATATAATTTAGTTAAGACACCCCTTGTAATTTAAATCGAGATCTCTGCAGCAATCTCAATCTTAGCAACCGTGTACGTATCAGGCCTAATCTCATTTAGTCTAACTATTGTTAACCAAATTAATATAAAAAAATAATTTATGGAAAAAATGCTTTTTATTTCTGAACTATTACATTTTTAAAAAATATGTAGTATAATAATATATAAATTTTTAAAATACATGTTTTCTTTAAATAGACTTTTATTAACAATTTAAGTTTAGATGATTCATTATATCAGATTAAATTTTATAATATTTTCTAAAATTTATTTAATCAAATTTAGTTAAAAATATATTAAAAACTAATTATTACAGATTATATGTTGTAAATTAATATTTGTAATAATTCGTAATAATTAGGTTTATCTTATAATAAATAAAGGTTAGAGAAATAGAGGATAGAGATTAGAGGTTAGAGACTAGAGGAAATATATATAGGCTATGTTCCAAAAGTTAAATATTTCCATGAATCTACACAATATTTATACACAATGGACTGTTTTAGTAAATATTAAAACGTTCTCCAACTTATGTAGGTGTTGTTTGTGTTTCTTAGATGTAAATATCAAGAAATGTTATGAAATGTTTTTTACGGCGACTTGTTGCCCCTGACAACAAACTCTGCTTATTATTTTAATTATTCAATTGGGAAACTCTGTATGATTGATGGCGCGCTCCCTTAATGGGTAAATATTGCTTTTCTGATTTTATTTCGTCTACCTTATACTTTCGTAACGAAGGCTTTTAGATTTTTTTACTGGTAGAAAAATTAAAAAATATTTTTTAAATGTTTAGATACTGGACATTTACCAACGCAAATAACGTATAATTTTTAAAATTATTAATATTACTCATTAAGGTATTATAGTTAACCTACGTATAAGTAAGATGCATTATTTAATATTAGACATGCATTACATTGTTATCAGATGGTACTAATGATGTTATTGTTGTAATCTTATACGAACGCCTTTCAAGTCAATTTCTATTTGTCAATGATTGAATAATAAATATTTATGCTTATTTGGTTCATGTATTATGTAATTAAACATTGAAAACTATAACGTTATTTTAACAGGTGTTATACTTATATCATAACGTTTTCATTAGATTTCCATTTAGTTTGTATTTCCTTTATAGTTGATTTCTAAATTTCTAATAACTGAAGCTACAATTCTTAACAGGCATTATTCATTCGAACTTCTTGGAGCCTTTTAGACTATCAAAGGCTCTATAAAGGTTCCCAAAGTCCTCCAAAGACCATCCAAATGGCTCAAATATTGGCAAATTGCTATTTTTTCTAAACCTAATTTTGTCGTCGATGACCTTAATTATATAAATTTATTTGAGGTTTTCGGTGATAAGCACGAGTTTCTCGTTTCCTTTATATAACAAGACATTTAACATCTTTTTGACAATCCTAAAAAATTAATATGTCTGGATCCCACAGCAAAAATTATAATTTAAGATAAAAATAGTTGCGAACAACACAATAATAAATTAAATTAAATTAAAGTGAAAACAAAAATAATATTCTGATGTTAGAAAGGTTCTCATAATATACAGAAATATTTAATTTTGTGTCAACAGGAATTCATGGTAAATATATTATTTAGCGCATTTTTTAATATTTAAAGTTTGAAGTAGATATATATAAATCAAATTTATTTGGTTTTGTTATGCTGTTTTATGTTAACTAATTCATAGTTATACATTATTTCGTAATTAATAATGTATTGTAAAATTGAGCAGATAATTAATATATGTGATGATTAATTGTTGTACTTATGTTTTAGCCTAATTTTAAATTATGCTAATTATGTCAAGTAATGTGCGGTACTCTAATCGCTATTTTTAATTACATATAGTTGTAAACAATTGTCTGTAATATAACTACTTCATATGTATCTATTGTTTATACTACATATAAAAATAATCTTATTTACATTAATCTACTAAAAGAGATCTCAAGAATTACTCTGTATAATTATAAAATACAGAAACTATAATTTTAATAAGTGCATTGTTGAAATATATTGTTCAATATTTTTCAATACGCTAAGTAATTACTTATACGTAAAATAATTACTTGTATTATGTGTTTGTTAATTTTTTTACAATTTATCAGTTGTTTTGTTTACAATATATATAAAAAACAAGAGCATATTTTGAGCATACTTGTAATGGGTGTAGTGGATATTGTTGTTGACAATATTGTAGATGTTGTAGATTATTGTGTGTAAATAATACGTTACTAAAATATTAAAAAATAAAGAATAGGAAAAACTTAATTATCAGTATCATGTATAATTGAAACGTCCTTTATTTCTCATTTGCAGTTGAGATAATTTTCATTAAGTTAGGTCTCGCTTTGCTATCGGGGACATGGAATCCAGAATAGTTGGCACTAAACCGTCCCTCTCCCATCATGTTTGCTTGACGAAGGGTATGTGGCCACCTTGCTGACTAAAAACATAGCAAGCCTTATAAAGCCTTATACTAAATTATTCTATGAGTTACTATTTCTGATAGGGTGTAAGTAAATAATCGACGATTGGATCATGCTAGGAACGATTTCAAAAAAATAACATATTATTTAAAAAATCTATATGTTACGCTATGTCAATTAATGCATTTACCTAGTTATTTATATGTAATTTGTCAATCAAACATATAATCAGAATATAATCAAGATAGTTGTTTTTGTTGACAGCTTGAGATTTACTGATGAAATCCTTCTTTTAGCTGGGTCAAAACAAGAACTACAAGGCCGAGTTGACTTATAGAAATGGGAAAAGTGCAATACAACCTTGCTAGGAAATTCATGTCCATTAATTATTTCTTGATCAAATTAACTGCTTCAAATAATTCAGAAGCACTACCATTGATGATGCTAAATGGGGCTTACAAATTCACCATTGATAAAATTGTACAATATCTAGAGAAATAGAGACATAATGTTGAGGAATAAACGAAACTGTAGAAGTAAATCTAGCAAGGGAGTTTGTTATATAAACAATGATATTCACATGAATCTATGACCATTTCCAATATCAATTGGAAGAAAATAAGTGCATTCGGATTAAATCATATAGAAAAAACAACATAAACACATATAGTTCACATAACGAATATGAAAGGATGAAGAATAAAAGATAATGGATAAAGGACAAGGATAAGGATAAGCATAAGGATAAAGATAAGCATAAGGATAAGCATAAGGATAAGCATAAGGATAAGGAGAAGGATAAGAATAAGGAAAAGGATAAGGATAAAGAATATGAAAAAAGGATATGAATTGCAGCCACAATGAATGGTTCAGACATATTGCAAGACATCCAGACCCACTGGGTGAATATAATGATTACGGAAGGTACCTGCTATATAGGAGAGAGACAGGTAGAGACGACATCCAGGGGCTTGTAGGGACTACATCAAAAATTTGACCTAAATGTTTACATAGAGCGCTTGCACTACATGTGCGTATGTATGATCGAGACTGATGACATAACAATATATAAAAAATATCCAACACTTATGGTCAACGATTGTGATTAGTGAAAAACCGATAGTTTAAGTGATTGAAATATATAACAGCATTAAATTTGTTCATGTTCTAAAACATTGGGTATACATATGGTGGGAATACTTATAAACTTCCCAAACAATTATTTAGTAAATCACTTTAAGTAAAATAGATTTTAAACATAACATTTTATTAGTTTTAAAACTATGCAAATGCTGATACTAAGTGGAATTTTGCTTCGGATGCTGTTATGATAAATTATCTGTATTAAATATCAGAAAATTATCTATTTTGTATGTTAATTTAATAAATTACTAAATAATTTAAAATCGTTATTATTTTTTAGTTCCGTATTCCAAAAATCTTCATAAAACGATTAAAAACATAAAAAGAAAGTAACTAATATAACCTTAGTTAACGGGTTTGTCGTAAATATTGTACCGCATTATTTTAATGACTAACATCAATAATTAATTATGAATCCCAATTGTTTCCGCCCCATGCTGAATAAGCATGACTGATGTAACTTTTATGGCATATTTTAATTCCACAAATTGTAATTATTTTAATAATCACTAAGTATAAAATTACTTTCACATATAATTGTGTTAAATTGATTATACTGAAAAAACAGTACAGGTACTGTTGTAGGCACTTCAATATTTTATGACATGACATAACGGATGCATTTCATGATTGGAATTCAACCCAAACCATTTTTCGAACTTCATCTTGTCTAATTGAAAATATGTTTTAAATATGTCTTACATATGCATTCTTATATAGTGATATATAAAGTGTACTCATTTAATTCTTCAATTACCGAATTTCCAAAATTATTCATTAAATTAATAGATCCCTATTTGACTCACCTGTTTTGACGCCCATGATAGTGCGTAGTCAAACGGTATTGATAGGTGTTTATACATGTATAGCAAATTTCCCAGAAATAAAGTAGTTTTTTGCAATACGAGTTGTACTACATTTATTTGTATATATACAATAAATGCAGATATGTAATATATGGCTGGTCATCAGTGTATTAGACTCGGTCAACTATTTTGAATATTTAAAATGGTAATTTTTGGAATTTGTGTAAAAATGAAGTGTGGTTGCTCTATGTAATTTGATATGATAAAAAATAATTGAATAAAGAGATCAGCTAATTTTTTTGGGAAATGAATTGGATATTTGCTTTAAATTGTCAAAAATTCGCAATTTTTTTTGGTAAAAGGGCCTTGGTGTATAAAAAATATGTATTTAAACAAGATTAAAGATTTATAAACGTTTTTGCGTGAAATACCAAACAGATTCGCTTTTTTAAAATCTTTTGCAAAAAAATCTTTTCCAAACTCAATCATACCAATATAACTATGGCGTCTAATTGTAGAGAATCTTTTCAGAAAAATGTAAAATATACTTTGCGTCAATAATTTATTTTAAAATTTTAGTACTGCTGACATACAAACATAAATTTGTACAATAATTGGACTATTTAGTACAGCATATTATGTAGGTAGCTTATTAAAAAGTATATTATAATGTGGTGTTCATGAGTGTTTCGATTTTGTAACTAATTTTTTTTTTCTCAATAACTACATAAACAAGTCCGGATCTAGAATTCTTCAACGGGACAGAGGGGATCGTTTTGCTCAAGGTACCTATTTTCCAGTAACCGATGTACGGAGCGGGGGACCGAATTAAGTGAAAATGACCTCAAATAGAGAGCCAACACGTGGAGAAAAAGGAAGGAAATGAAAAAACTAAAAAGACCTACATCTGAAAAATATAAGAAAACTGACACGCAAATAAAGGATCTAAAAAATATGGAGGATCAAGTATTTGTGAGTAGTATACGAAGGGTCGATTAGAGCTGACTTTTTGACATTTGACCATAACACTTGACCTTTGGCCATTCCCCCAATATATATATATATATATTTTCACTATCCGGATCATTATGGGATCATAAATACGCCAAAATCTTTTATTGGATATATCTTTTTAGTTGGTTAGTAACCTATGACAACCAAAGTTGGTATGATGACTCACAAATATAAGATAAATATTTTTAACTACATACACATATTTGTATGTAGTACATAACATAAAAAAATTTAATTAGTGTCTACTTACATTATAATATTATTATTTAATTATAAATATTGTTTTTAGACCGTTTTTTAAATTTCGGACTAAAAATGACATCATTCACGTAATTTTTGTTTTTAGCCTATCACTTTTGACGTTTACAACTTATGACAAACAAAATCGGTATGATGACTCACCAAGTAAGTTATACAATTTTTTAAATTTTATAATATAATTCTTTATGTAGTAAAATAAAATGTATTAGATAGACAATAAGAAAAGCTATGAGCTAGTGTCAATTTTTTGAAAATAGGTTGAAATTTAACGAAGTTATAAGCATTTAGTGATTTACAGCTGATTAAATATTTTTTTATATAGTATAATGAAATTAAGTAGATAGAATAGCAGAATAGCTATTAGTCAGTGCTTATTAAAAAAACTGTTTAAATTTTACAGAGATGTAGACATTTTACCATTGTGATTCATTATGGCCATATGTATATTGCACGATGATTTCAATGAGGATTCTGACGTTCACTAAGCTTAATTTTGCTACTTATAGGTTGATTTCGATAAGAATTCCGGCTGAATGGACCCAAATATGTTTGTTTCAAATTAATAAACAACAAATTTGATTAATCAAATTTTTATTAAAGTTACACAGTAGTACTCATTATATAAAGTTTGAGATGAATATGTACTTTAATATAATGGATACATTTTATTATTAGATGTGTCAATATCATCATCATC
>JAUZND010002208.1:0-13002 GCA_034780555.1 Coelogynopora nodosa
GTTTAAATCGGCCAATAGGAACACGAGTTCGTCAAGGTCAGGGGGGGGGGTGGGGGTTTCGGTTTCGGTTTCGATGCGTGGGCGGGTGTGGGTGAAGTAGAAAGACACCTTCCATACTACTAATTATAAACAAAATAACTAGAAGTTAAACAATAGAAAAGATTTTCTGTTAAATGATGGGTATCAGCTATACCTAACCATTCATGTTTTTTTATAAATTTCAAAATAGTTTTAATGTATCAAAACCAACAAAATCTATAATATAAGTGATATATTAATTTGTCAAGATGGGTTGCCACAAAAATTCTGAAAGGATGTAGGCCTATACTGTATTGTAAAAACTTCTGTTACAAATTGTTTGTGGTTTTTACTAAATGAAAACAACACAAAGGTTAAGTTATGATAAAATATAATTTTTCAAATATAGAAATATGGATACCTAATCAGTTAGTAATACGACCATGAAAACTCGAATAAAAAAATATATGATATAGTGTCCGGTCCAAACTATTAAATAAAAATAATTTTATGGACAATATTAAAATGTATATTTAAATATTAAATAATATTTAAAATGTATATTTGATCATAATTGTAACTTTTGTGTTGTTTTCATTTAGTAAAAACAACTAACAATTTGTAACACAAGTTTTTACAATACAGTATACATCCTTTTAGTATGTTTGTGGCAACCCATCTTGACAAATTAATAAATTACTTAAAATGCTTTTTTCTTATTCCGAATAATTATCATTAAAAAAACTCATGCATTTTTAAATAACATTTTAAAGAAATTTGTCACAATAATTCTTAATTAAAAAATTAATTTGCCAAAGACTATTCTAACATTTTCCGTAAATTTTACTTAATAAATTTCTTAAATTCATAAAATAATTAAAATGTTGATACTTTTTTTTTAAAAATACTGATTTTTTCTAAACATTAAATTTTTTACAATAATGGCATTATGTTTCAAGTGGAAAGAACAATATAAAAATATTTTTTGTCGAAAATATGCTATCGGCAGACTTACAGGCCAAATTAGTTAATCGATTATTCACAGTCACTCGCATCCTAAATGAAACCACTCACTAACAAATTAAATTAGCAAGCAAGCCTGGCATACGTACACGACTCATCATCATAGTCCGGGTCGAGCGGAGCTTGCAGCCGGCAGAACACATGGCCACTGATCATGTTCCACACAATGACCACCCCATCGTAGTCCCCGGTGGCCAGCAGGTTGGGCGGTGAGGCCGACAGAGTAAGGATGTCCTCCCGATGGCCGTTGAGCAGGTCGTCCGCCCACTTGGGCTGCGGGTACTGGACCTGGTGCACGGAGTCGGACACGGAGTCGACAAACAGGTTGATGCGACGGTCCCAGCCTACCGCCACGATGAACCTGGTTGGCGAGGAGAACAATTCCGGGGGTAACACTTTGTCAGTTGCGCACTATTCATACATTTTCATATTTATGTCCGTATATTTTCATATATTTTCGTACATTTTCATATATTTTCGTACATTCTCATATATTTTCGTACATTCTCATATATTTTCGTACATTTTCTTATATTTTCGTACATTCTCATATATGTTCGTACTTTTCCTTATATTTTTGTACATTTTCAAATCACAAATCTTCACTTGTTCTCATTATTTCGCTTATTAACACCTGTTAATTATAGTAATTTTCAAAAGCTATCCTTTGGAAGATAGGTGAAGTAAGAAAAGAATATAGCTAAAAAATATACAATAAAATAAATAATATCTATAACTTAAACCATACCCATCATTTCTTCGAATTAAACTAATGCTACCAAAAATTTCCCATATAGGCTACTATCTTTGTTCAGCTGAAATAATAGGTCGTTTAATATGGTTCATTTTCTTATCATCTTAAACTAAATATTAATAATTAATATTAATTGACTCTATAATCGAATTATAATGAAATCAACAATTAACACTTCTTCTCTTAAAGAAAGCAAGATACACATAACAATTTTTTAAGCAATCCGATTTTAAATATGGAACTTTTATACAGCGCTGATTAAATCTGTTTTATCAAAGGTTTTCATTTACTCTTTTCAATTTACGAATTTTTTTAAATTTAAAATATTCATCATCATCATTATTATTTTTATTAACCAGAACAGGCCTAATTATATGAACAACATAATTATGTCATAGATATCGTAAATGTAAGCTTTAAACATCATGAATAAACTATCATAAATATGTTCAAAATTGAACATTATACAATTATTATAGAAATAATGCACGACGCAAAGGATGCTTAAATGATAAAAAAGTATTTCAGAAAAAAACCTCACTTGTTTCGGCTCATCTCCACATATTGTACAGAAGTGATTTCACAGCTATTTGTATTTTCTTCATCTAAAACACAATATAAAATATGCCACAAATATATAAATCCATTTATGCAATAATCCATTTATACATTGTAAAATGTAAAGGTGACGTTCAAAACTGCAAGATAAACTAAAACTTACTTAAAACAATTATACAGAGCTTTTTGTTATAATTTCTTGGTAGAATATGTAATATAGTTTAGTAAATGTGAAATTAATATATTGAAATAATAATATTGCAAAATAAACACTTTGTAAAAGGAACAGGAACAATACAATTTCGCAAATTAAGTTCAAATTAAAATAATACATTTTAAAATAAAAATGAACACTTTATTGAAAACGTACTAGTAACTGTTAGGTACTCTTATATAAATAAAAATATTATACATTCAGAGCTTGCTGTTATAAATGTAGGACAGCATATTGTATAATGTAGGTAATTTAGTAAATGTGAAATGAATAATATATTCAAATAAAAATACAGCAAAATCAAGTCAAATAATTTTTCATGTTTATAATGTCGGTTTATAATATTTATTTGATCCACAATTAGTATTTAATGTACGTAAGTAAATATAATATATGTATTTTTTCTGATCTGTATAACAATATTCTGATTTATCGCTTTCAGTATTCTAAATTCTTGGTAGATTTCTAGGAACTGCGAACGAAAGCAGCAATTGGTCCCCTTTAACAGCAACGGATTGACAGGCATATTTTGTTAAATTACAGTAAATAATATCACTTAATACGCTAAAAAGATAATTTTTATAATTGCAAATTTTTCAAAAATAATATAGATATGTATTAGGAAACAGATTTTCCTAGTAGTTAGTTATCAAATTTTACCGAATATTTATTATATAAATGAAAACATACAATTTTATAATTGGTATAAACTTATGCTGAATAAGGTCAAAAATGTATGAAACAGGATTAATTAAAAAAAGAGTAAGTTTCGGGTATTCAATCAAATATATACATTTATTATTAAACAATCTTTCATCATTTTTTAATTAAATTTATGTTCATTATGTTAATTTTCATTAGGATTATTCAATAGATTAAATAATATTCGGGTATTATATTATTCGTATACTATATTATATTAATAAATTAAGATCGTTCACAGAATAATAATTTCTTTCGATAAATAAATATCTTTTGTCAGTTTCAGTCATGATACAAAATATTAAAAATATACAAGTTGTCCAATCCTCCTATAAATATTTTACAAGATATAATATCAGTCAATTTAAATATATATAGAATACTTATTATTTTAAATAAATGTTAAATTATTTAAAGTCACTACCTTAATTTTGAGGTAGTATCGGCTGTGATGAATACTAGATTGACATAATTCTGATAAATCTCTCTTTCCTTTCATCAACCAATAAGTGAATAAAAATATATAAATATATATCGTGAGTAGTTATCAACATCGACACACTTAACTAGATAACACCTGACAGTGAAACAAAAAACTTACGTTCATGATCAGGACCTAAAAGGCGTTAGAATGTGGCCAATAACCAAGTTTAGATATTTGCATTATAATATTATGCACACACATATACACAGTTACTATGTACAACACAACTCCTCTCGTATCAGTGAATGTGACTGTGTTTTTTTAATTTTTTAATTTATTTTTATTTAAATATATAGTTAAGACTTTATAGCGGCACTGAAAGTACATAATATTAAATTGTGAAAAAATATTACTTGCATTAGGCTAAATAAAACATGGTATTAATTAATTATATCAACATCAGTTACAACACATGACCTTTTAATCACAGCATGATTTTAATGTTATTAAATAATTAATATTTTACCAAATCTACATTAATTAAAAAATATTAAACTGCAACATGATTTCCACGAACAGAATATAACAGTGCTAGGCTACGATAGCTTCCAACAATTATTTATTAAATAGCAATCTAAACCCCATTTTAGTTGTGATAATAAATAATAAATAGATAAAGTGTTAAAATATCAAGCAAACCACATTTGGAATAATAATAGAATAATTAATTATTAAATTGTCTGTCCATTGATCACCGAAATAAATGATTTTTTATTAAAAATAGATAAAAAGAAAAACACGAATAAAACGATATCTACTGAAACTATAGAATAAAGCTAACTTTAAATTACCTTAAAACTGAAAACTTGAGACTGTTTTTAAAAGATTAGGCAACATAGTTATTCATTTAATTATAAAAATTAAAAAAGGGTAAGCAATTTAACTTATACATAAAATATACGGAAATGACAACATAGGTGTATGTAAATAAAGTTTTAATTAAAGTATGTAAATAAAATTCCATGCGTTT
Organism: Coelogynopora nodosa; assembly: GCA_034780555.1. Lineage (NCBI taxonomy): Eukaryota > Metazoa > Platyhelminthes > Proseriata > Coelogynoporidae > Coelogynopora > Coelogynopora nodosa. The sequence continues at coordinate 4,724 of JAUZND010002208.1, forward strand.
TATTCATGAGAAAGATATTGTTAATTGAGACTGTTGGGTGATAATAGCAGTATAAGAAAAAATACCATGCTAAATAAACAAAATACTAATTGATGAATTTGACGGCCTACTAGAGGCAAGGTTTATGATAAAATAAATTTCTCTCCGCAGTAATAAAAATTAAATAAGACAAATAAATGAGTAACATTTTGCTATAACAGTTTGCACAAGGGGGAGGTATATTATTACAATATCACTGGGAAGAATATAATATTCATTTACTATTAATATTTAAATTTTGTTTTGTTTCTGAAGAGTAACACTTTACACCAATTACAATAATAGATATAGGCCTATAGTAAGAAGTGGAAGGAAAGTAGCGAATTTTTCATCTAATCACCACTCATTGTCATTGATACTGACACCCATAGTCTGTTACAACCATAGAGATTGGATAGCAGGGATAACCATTATTATATATAACCGCTAAATATCCGATTTATTTATGGTTACAACATCATATAAGTGAATACCGTTATTTTGAACTTTAAACACATTCTAACGATAACTATAATTTAATAATATATCAGCAATAATTCTAACAATAGGAAACTAAAAGGCAAAACCTGGATTAATACGATAATTTTTTTTAATTAATTTTATTTTTTAGAAACCGATAAATAAGAAAAATCAATATGAACCAGAACTATTTTAAAACTATAACAGCAAGCCACATTTGCAATTTTTAATATTCACAGAATGCTTAAAAATATCATATAATCTCATCTGGGCATTTTACCACAAATATATATTTAACTAATTCCAACCCAGTCCAACCCACCTTTCCTCAGCTCGCGCAGACAGTTGCCGTTGTTGTAGTTCCACACCTTGAGCTTGCCGTCCCTGGCCCCGGTGATGAGGCGGCGACCAGTCTTGTCCAGTGAGATGCAGGTGATGCCCTGTTCGTCGTGCGCCTCGGTGTACTCGAAGATGGCCGCTCCCGTCTCCACGTCCCACACCTTTACCGACTGTCGTGGGGGATCGAATGATATCGTTTGTCTATAAATGTGTCAACTGGACCCTATGCAGGTCGACTTTGCAAGCTTAGTTAGCCGGCAAGGCAAAGTTAGTCTAATTGGCACACAATAAATTACAGATATTTTTTTAAATACTATATTTCAATTTAGTATATGTTGGTGTAGTTTTTCATGGCAATTCTACATATCAAAATATGTTTTTTGTTTTATTATCAGACATCATCTTTATAACGACAAAGATGTCTTAATTACAATGTACTTATATGTAGATAGGTAATATATAAACAGTTAAGAATCTGTTTCTAGACTTTCTTGGTTAATAATAATGTCATATTACTAAATTATTTATGAAATGCTAAAATATGATGTAGCAAAAAATATTCAAGAATGAAAGTAAAAATGAAAGTTTCAACCTAAAATCTTAAATCCCTTTTACCACACTTATACATTTATAAAATGTCCAAAAAATTCTATTTTTACCTCAATTTATGTAATATATATTACGTAATCAAGTTCTGCAATATATTCAGTAACAATATATAATTATATATATACATATATACATATATAAATATATATATACAATATACAATTATAACATCCCTCGATGTTTAGTCGTTTATTACTCACTATCTATTTGTGATATCTTTCTTAATTTTTTAAAGAACTGCTTAATTATAAAGCACTTTTGATTGAACATATTATATTCTTTAGAAAAGAATCAGCAGATAATTTTGCCATAACCCACCGAGCCCTCTGTTGCCGTGATGATTTGATTGAAGGCCGGATTGAAGCGAAGACAGTTCACAGGCGTCTTGTGAGTCAAAACTATATCCGTTTGCATCTGTGGTCTGAGGTCATGAAAATAGGGGGGATATATATTTAATAGTAAGTAGTAAAGGTAACATCAATTTTGCATTATGTGACTTGACGCCTTCATCAGCACAGAATTGACACAGAAACACATAACATTTTTGGTATTATTGTTAAAGTGGATAATTTTTGTATGTCAAAGAAACACAGTGCAGGTTAAATGTCAGTTTCAAAATTTATTTATTTTATAAATCGGTCTAATCACACAAATAATTTAATCTATTAAATAATATTATTCCAGAATAATCTACAATTTTGTTAATGTTGAACACCTAATGTAAAGGCTTAAAATTTATTTATTTACATTTATTTTTATTTATACATTTAGTTCATGTCATATATATATTTATATGACGTGTAATTAAATGTTTTAAGTCATCGATCAATTTTTAATTTTCCAAAAATACAGTACGGATTTGTATCAATGTCTCAAGCTATGAGCACGCTATTAACACAAGTACTATTACTAATAAGTGGCATTTATTTAATAGAGTTTGACATATTTCATTATGATTTCATACTATAAATGATAAAAAACAGTGTTAATAATGTTTAATATAAACTACATAAACTGTTAATAAAAACAAAAACCAATCAAATCAAATGCAGCATGCAGATTTTATAGGAAAACAAAAAAAAACATGTTTTAACTATTGTTAAACAATAGGTCTATTAAAATCTATTTGTACATATTATAAATATCATCTAAGCTACTACGTAACATAGAAATGTATTACTTTCATTATTCCATGATTTCAGATTTTACCGATAAATATTGAACTTTAATATATATTGTTTATTCTAAAACTTCTTTGGATGCATTTATTTTGTTATAAAACATTTGAAGTAAATAAATCAATCTTCAACAATATTGTTCTGATCAATACTTAGATTCATTAATAATAGCTTGAAAATATTGTATAGTATAAATTTAAAAAGGCTTTCTAAGACTACCTATCAACATTTTTATCTCGAACAATGACATTTGTTTTCAAGTGTTACATTTTGTATATAATGGATAATTAATGTTAGTGATTTCTGAAAATCAGCCTCTATACTGTTCAATTTTTATAAAGTAAGCACTAAGCGCAGAGCCTCTACAAACAGCAGAGAGACAGAGCACTACCGGTTTCAAGCTATTCAGCTCTTATCAGGTAGCCTTATAGTCTCCCTACTGATGACTGGATTGCAAGTAGTACTTATTAACCCTTATTAAAACCCCAAACAAATAGTCAAAAAAAGTAATTTGAATAGTATAACATAACATAATCCATTTTAATGGATTACATTACAGTAGAAGTTTTAAAATTTATAAAATTGTATTTGTAATTCGATAAAATGAAAATTTAATGATGATTAATTATGATGACATAAAAGTATTTTAAGAAGATAAATTAAATAAATGGAATAATGTAAATAATAAAAGTGTAGCTAAAGATATATGTACACCAGAATATAAAAAAATTAAAACTACGTAAAATAAGAATACGAATAGCGGGTTAAATCTAGACATTATAAGAAATTTATTACTATAAAATTAAATAACAAATAAATACATACATACATACATATAGTTTATAAATATAACAATAAATGGAGTCTGTCTATAATAGAACATCGACATCAGCGAACTTTCACTTTATAATAAAAATATGTGAACTACAAATTCTTCCTAAAATAATTTGTTTTTCAACATGTTACTATATATAATTTTACTATTATAAATTTCATAATAATATTAATAAATTATTATTGGTAAGCCTACTGCCTTTAAATAGTTTTGTTTCTTAATTAGTAAACCGATGCAGATAATTAATATTATTAAATATAGACTATTACATATTACACATTGAATACTCATGTAAAAACATAACTAACAAAACAAATATCTTAAAAATCTGATTACGAAATAATTTAAATTGATCAATTAGTATTAATTTATTACTAATACATTGTTTTACGTATAGGCCTATATTCATAAAGTTATATAAACAATTTACTTCACACAAAAAATGATGTTATATTAGAAAAATTTGGTTTAAAAAATATGCCAAGTAAATTTGCTAAACGTTATACCTTTTGAGTATGAAATAAGAGTTTAAAATACTGATAAAATAATGCTGATTAACCAAAGTATTATAATATATTTTTTTCATTTTAACTTTAAATAATGGAATTATATTTTAATTATTTTGTTTGTGTATATAGACGGTTATTAATTAACTAAGTGAACTTATTGTAATCATAACGAAAACAAATAGAGCATTTAGCATTTCATTACAAAATAAAAAAATTGAGTCGATAATTCAAAGTATTAAAGTACTATGTAAAAAACATATATATAGCCAAAATTCATAAATATGTATAATAATGAATCTCCAATTAAAGTCTACATTTTTATCCAATTATTATATTAATCTAGACGATGTACCCAAACGTGTGGCTACTGCTATGAACACACATGAACACATAAAAACAACACTACCAGACATCAAAGCAATTGATTAGGTCCACACTACTGTAATAATTAGGTCAAACTCCCTGCTGGGCAGTCTTATGGGTCACCTGATGTTGCCATCTTGATGGGCCACCTGTTGAACAACACTTGAGCCGATAACAAACGTAAGTGAAAGTAAGATATATATATATATATATATATACATGCATACACTCAATTATGTATCACGTACAATACAGGATATTTTTGATTATTGAGCATAAAAGTTAGAAATATTAAATTCTGACATATTTCGTTAATTTACCCGTTAATATTATCAAGGATCGCGAGCTACACAGATTTCTATTGTCTACTTATTTATTCTAGTCTGTTATATGCTTAGCAAGAGTCTTTATTTTATTTCGTTGGTTGGTTGTATCTCACAGCATTAAGAATAATTTTAATTATAACAATTCTTGCTTTTATTTTTAATTTTTTTCATGTTTTTATTTACAAGCCTATAGTATAATTTTATTTAAGTAATTGTGATTTATAAATATTATTGTGTAATTCGTAGTTGCTTTTATGTAATCTAGTACCTAGGTACTTGCTTTTTACTATTTTCTGGAGTTATTACAATGAATATTTAATCATGACATGTAACCAATATGTATTAAGACCTGCTCCTTTGAGTTTGGTATCTGTAAACGCATGTGTTAATCCGATGTTAATATGAAATAACTGTCTGCCTTGATTTGCCTACTAGTATTCCCCGATATAATATTAGCTGTCAATCTAACGTTACGAAATATGGCGTAGTTTTAAAGTTCTGCCTTTTAAGATAAATTTTCGAAATATTTCAATATATCAACAGCATATAATTCGTATTTAACTACAAAGATTCTGAAAGAGTAATTTTGTCGTTGACGATAGTAGTATATATGTGTATTTTTAAAATAACTTTATTGCCGTAATCTGCATTTTTGTAGGTAGTTATTACTACTAAACAAAACTTTATTTGTTTTATATAATAGATGCAATTCAACTCAGTGAAGGTAATCAATATACCTGCCTTAACTTAAAATTAATGTTCCAACTATGAGAACTATATAAAAACCTGAATATACATGGATTTTTAATATTGTCTTTACTAGCGTGTTTTTTGTGTGACAGGACAATTGCGTTAATTAGCAATTTATCAAAAAAGATGCTAAATAGCTCTCAATTTACCCTCTTAGCTTCCACTACAAATTTAGCAATGGTCTATATTTAATACACTTCTCAAACAATTATATAGTACAACATAAATGAACCACAACAAATAATGGGGTTATACAATGTAAGTTGTCGCATCAATAAGTTGATCATTAATGTACAGATGGGTATATAATGTAAGTTTAACTAGGCCTACTTATTGAAAAGCTGCTGGCCAAAAACGGACAGGTCTCTAGCAGATTATAAGTCTATTCAATTATTACAACAATATGCAAAGATTTTTTAGATGTTTCATATATTATCAACAAAATTTGTTTAATCGCCAAATATAGTCATCTTGCTGAAAGCACTCTAAGCCTATATTGATAACCTGCATCCCATCATTCTGACACCTTTAACGAAAGACTTACTATCATTTCTATCCGTTGGCTGAGATATATGAAAAATGCCTCAATGGAATATAACATTAAACATTGGTTAAAACTGAATAAGATGAATAGTAATTGGCAACATAAATATGTAGTTCAGTAACAGCAATGTAATAAACACAAACATATTTAAGAGGTTGTAAGTCATAATATAGAAGTCGAAATATATAACACAAATTTTGAGAAAAAAATTACATACCATTATAGTAATTTGAATAACTTTTCATTTTTAATGAGTTAATGTCTGCATTACTATTTATTGCTTATTCGATAATTGGAAAGAGTAATAATATTAGTTCAAAATAATAAACCAACAAATTTGATAAACAATCGACTGATGAAACAAAGAAACATGCCACGCAAATATGAAAAAGTCGGCTCACTTGAGCTTGATGTTGAGCATTGACATCTGGTCGGTGGCCACCAAGAGCGCCTTACTGGTGGACGAGTAGTGGCAGGACTGGAAGTCGCCCCGGATCTTGTGGCCCTTAGGCCGGATTGTGAGTAGGCAATTCTGGTCGTGGATGTCCCACACCTGAACAGCACCACGGGTGATGATGATAGGGTGCGAGAGGAAAAGAGGGTTGAGAGGAGGGGGTTGCAGGGTTGTGAGACAGTGAGAGAATTTTCACTTTGTGGCTAAGATATCATAGTATAATATAATAATTGTACAATTGTACCTAGTTTGTACATAAAATTTAAGAAAGTTTTTAAAGGATTGGCAATAAAAAGTAGATATCATATGATGACAGCACTGTATTAAGTGTATACTTATATTAATAGTAGATTAGTACTAATTAATTACTATAAGCCAAGGTAAAAGTTTTAGTTTGGTAGAAATGGAATGTTTAAAAAAGATTACAAGTATATGAAGAACACTTTTTTAATTGTATCAAATTTATTAAAAAATCATGTAAGAAAATTAAATATATAATTGCTAATTAAAAATAAATACAATCTTTTGAATTCATTAATTTAATCTTTAATATCAATAAGTTTCAGGAAATTTATCAAAATCAAAAAATCAAAAATATATAAAAATATCTAAAAAATATATATAATCATTTTAATATATAAACCAAATTCCAAAAGGTTTACAAGGACATGCAAACCATTTATATAAATAGGTCTTTAATCAGAATTTTACTTATAAAAAACTGGCACAACTATGGAAGACAAACTGACCTTGACGCATTTGTCCGCTGACAGTGAAAACATCCAACTTTCATCCTCCACAAGACGCAGATAAACTATTGGACTATTGTGTCCACGCAGAATCCCAATTGGTTTGCTGGAATAGAGACGATTTTGAAGATTAAGTTTGGGGTCCATAATTTGTACTACTCACAAAATGTTTTGTACTATATATACGTGTTTTATACTGTATAAGCAAAGTATTCAAGTCATAAATGTTTAGTTAATAAAACTATTATTCTAGCATGAGAGTATGATGTAATAACATTATATAATTATCAAATATACAATATATTCACAGATTCTTCTAATCAAAACCCCGGTTTAATTTTTGTCATTTTTTAGAACTGACTTTTCTCTTAAAAATCAAAACATGAAATTGCATAATTTTCAGAAAAAGTTCCGTGTTAGGTCAAAAAGGTCGTACAATTTAATATATATCACAAACAATTAAAAGATAAACGGGTATAGGTAGGTATTTAAAAAAATTAACTATTAATAGCCTACACCACTTTTCTTCTAATGGAAGCCCCGTCTCTAAAATATTAAAGTAACTTATTCTATTAAACATTTTAATATTTTGACATGCGCACTTCTATATTCTTATCTGAGATATTAATTTTATTGCATGTACTATACGTTAAATATTATTTTAATAGGAGGACCAACTTGTTTTAGAGGTTCAGTTTGAAATAGACAAAACATTGATTATCATCATATATTATATCCCTCATGAATTAAAAAATACTCTGGAAGCTATATAAACATTAATTAATTTAAAACATTTTCAGCATTCCATCGTAATAAAATTATAATAATATAATTTACGACAATAAGATATACTTATTTAATTTAATGTCATAAATTATAAATTAAAATTCATAAAATGACAAATTTGTTTCAGATTAATATGAAACATATTTGAAGAAAACATACATTAATAAATAAAGTCATCATTAAAATGTTATCGATAATAGAGAAATTGTATACTACGTTTTCCGAAGGTGTTAATGTTAATATATAATTACGTCGGAATATCGTGAATTTATACAGCTCCTAACCCCCCTCCCCATATACACTTTCATACAGCCCAACCTACAGGTTGACATAGGGATT
>JAUZND010002209.1:8822-34054 GCA_034780555.1 Coelogynopora nodosa
TACATAACTTTATGAAACTGTACATAACTTTATGAAACTGTACATAACTTTATGAAACTGTACATAACTTTATGAAACTGTACATAACTTTATGAAATTGTACATAACTTTATGAAACTGTACATAACTTTATGAAACTGTACATAACTTTATGAAACTGTACATAACTTTATGTAACTGTAAATTAGATTTTAAACATGAATGTATTTTTTTTATAAATGAGGCAATACCTCGAGATCAATGAAAATAGAATTGGATAATCAGTTTGTACGTTAGCTTTATTATTTTTGAATTTTCATATAAGGAACTTTATTTAACGAAATGTATAGGGTTTTATAATTACATTTGATTACTTTCGTACTATGATTAAAAATATATATTAAATTTCTTACAATTTTATTTATTTTGGGAATATTATATTTAAACGAAAGTTTGCAGAATATTTCTTACAAATCTGGAAAGTAAAAGTTAATTTATGAAGATTTGAAAGTTTTAAGTTGTTAATTTTCTTCTCATGTCAATAACTTTTTGATATAATTTTGAAGCCTGTATAAAGAATGAAATATACACAATTATATCTCATACATACATATTATACGCACACATAAACACACATATACATATTATTTTTATGTTATGTTTTAAGTTACTGACGACTGTATATTCATACATCATTATTTAAAAAAAATTAAAGTAGAAGTTTAAATGAAAAAAGAATATAACAAAGCACATTAAATGCTGGCGTCCAACTACAATATGTGGACATTGTTGTTTAGTCCTTTTGAGGACTCTTTAGTGGACCACACCTCCAGTAATACTCTGTAAGACCCGCTAGAGTGTTGGAGTTCCGCATGAACAGAAATGGATGAAACAGCACAGTCCAGGTATCCCCATCATTGAATATGTATGTTTCATTTATATATTTGAAAGTTTTAATTTAAAAATTAAAAAAATTATTCTAATAATTTAATTACCTTAGTGGGCTTTTTTCTCATTTCGTATTAGATAAATTTATCTATTACCTAATTCAATTATTAATAGAATAACTGTATTGATTTTAGAATTTATCCTGTAAAAGCCCGTTAAAAACTAATTATTCCTGTATGCCAGTAATTTGACAATACAACTTTACTGATAGTTTCACGATAAAAAACAACATATTTCGTAATAAAATATGTTGTACAATGAATTATTTTTATTCGACAAAAAATGGTATTCTTTATATTTATTTGTTATTGGTATTTTACTTTCCTGCCAATTAAATAAATAATTGATTTATATAAATTTATACAAACTTCAATATCTGCATTATTGTAATAATGACTTGTTAATATTTAAACACTGCACTACTAAACAGTGTCTTTACAACATCAAAAATACTTTGTTGACCGAAATTGCATCGTAGAGAAATACTCACAATCTCAATTCAATATCGAAAGAAATTTTAATATTTTGTTTCAATTTATAATATTTTACTTCTTTTGTAAAGATTTGTAAAAGTATTATTGTTATATATATTCTTTAAATTATTATTGTTATATATATTCTTTAAACTATTATTGTTATATTTTCTGTATAATCTTTAAAATATTAAAGTTATAGTTATGTATTTTCCTAAAAATACAATTGTTAATTTATATTCATTCTTTAAAATACGATTGTTGAATATATATATTCTTAAAAATTGTCTCCAAAACAAATTTAAATTTAAATATATTATATATAATATTATCCAAAACAATTTCGTTTCTGTGGCGTCATTTTATTACAAGTACAAACTGTAGATACGTTGTTGTATTGTATATTTATAGATTAACATTATACATTTTTTACATATATTTATTGTATACATGTATTGTTTGTATTTGTATTAAGAGAAAGGTTTGAAAATTCAGTTTTTTTACTGCGTTTTTATGGATAAAATTGTAATATTCGGAACAAGAAAGAAACTTTAATTTAAAATCTATTGATTTTTATTGCTTTTTACTCTGTAGTTTGGTAAAAGATTCTGATTGGCTGTTAATGGTGTGAGCAATTAGTTTAGGTTGTATATCTCTTTATGGTCAGCATTATTTTCAAAGCTTATTCAACTATGGAATTCAATAAGACTGATGTGCGTAAATTGATTTATTATTGTTGGAAACGTGAGATGAATGGAGTTGAAATTTGCAATGAAATTAATGATGTATTAGGAGATGAAACAGTATCTGTAAGAACCTGTCAAGTGTGGATAAGTAAATTCAAAGTTGGCGATTTTAATGTTAACGACAATGACAAATCTGGTAGACCTAGCCTCGATGGGGTTGATGAACGTACATAGAAGAGTATCTAATTGAGAACAAACATGCAACTTCAAGAGAGATAGCAAGTTATTTAGATTGCCACCAGACAACAGTTTTGAGACATTTGAAAAAGATGGGAAAGAAACACCTTGTATAGATGGGTTCCACATCGATTATCTCCGGAAAATATGAATTGTCGGCTGTCTCTTTGTGCTCAAAATTTAGCAAAGTTTAACCGTAACAATTTCTTGAATCAACTTATCACCGTAGATGAAACTTAGCTATTTTGGGATACTGATGGATATACACAAGGCAGCCATAACAGATGTTGGGTAGGACAACTCGAAAACATATGGTCACTGTATTCTGGGATGTTAAAGGTGTACTTTTAATTAAAAATTTGCCAAAGAACACAACAATCACTGCCCAACTGTATTGCGATTCGATTAACGCAGAAAATTATGCATCAAGGGTTATACAAATAATTAATTTTAACAACCAATGTATGTCATAACGATAAATTAATTTTGCATACTCTGTAAAATATGCATTTAATAAATAAAAGCGGAACTATATTATCCTGCATTATAAACCTGTATTATTGCATTAAAATTATATATTTTTAACAAAAATATAAAGGTAATATTGTTTTATTGTTGCACTGAATCATATGTTGCATTGAATCATATGTTGCACTGAATCATATGTTGCATTGAATCATATGTTGCATTGAATCATATGTTGCACTGAATCATATGTTGCACTGAATCATATGTTGCACTGAATCATATGTTGGGTGTAATTAAATTATTTTGCTTCACCCTATATGAAATAAAATTATATGTGTAATATATTTATAAAATGTCTGGCAGATTATAAATTGCTATCATAATAATATATTTACTTCCTTTTTGTAGAAGTAAAGGTTACCGATGCTTTCGAGTAATGTTATGTGACATTATTTGTGACAATATATTTACGATTAAACATTATAGCGGAATTATAATCAATAAAATATTAATTAGTAACAACGTTTCTTCTCATTTACATAGTTGCTATAAGTAGTGATACATATTTATACTGTATATAGGCTACATATATGTGTAGTTATAAATATATTTTTACTTTTATTTGTAGTTATATATATTATAAAGTTAAAATAAAATTCATTAACTGAAATGATTACTTCTATAAAAGAAATTCATGTCCATTTCGCCGACCATACCTCTGCTTATGGTTACAAACTGATCGCCCAGAAACAGTCAACTAAGAAGCGTATATTATGGGGTTTTAATTCTTCAATTCTCAATTGGCGGTCTTTTCTTACAATTAGACCATCTTATCAAACACTTTTTGTCAATCCCAAAATTAATGTCAATCGCCTATATCAACTTGAGAATCCTATTTCTTGATGTTTTCATTTTCACAAATAATCATTGATCCGAGGTTCTTATCCAAACACGATATGAACGGAAAATTTCACACTCTTCGTCAAAACATAATGTCGGAGTGTCACAAACATTTCAACAACACTGTTGATTGTGCCTTGTTTTCCTCTGAAGTTTTATTTGATTCTATAAACCGCCACAACTTTTCCATTTTCACCAATTTCACTGACCTGCTTAGGGAGTATATTATTATTAACTGTATTTATGATTCAAACGACTGTACAGCCACAAATTTGAGCTACATTTATTCTGTCAAATACAGTACTTGTATGAAATTTGAATGAAGCGATAATATTAAACCACATTTGGCAGTTTCTTTTCAGGATTACGACTGTTAGTGAATATTGAGGACATGAGTTGGTCCGATCTGTATGATATTCATGTTCTTGGTACCAATGGAATTTTGATATTCTTGAGCCCGCACAATTCCATTATAAATTTCGCTAGATAAGCACCAGTGGCAGTATATTTAATGGGATATGCTATCAACATTGGCCTCACTTTTTCCAAATTGCAGCAGTACTACACTCGTAATGATCCTTGTGAGAGTAACATAATCGTTATTTATTACGGAGTAACAAGATCGTAAAGGCGTACAAAAGAAATCACTCACGGAACATAATTTGTGACATATTAAACAAAAATAAAAGAAGATTACGATCTCCAGATATTATTAATAACAATCTTTTATAGCTCAATATCTTCATCCAGTCTTCAGAGATCTTGACCTATTCGGAATCCCTAAGTTATCCTGTAATCCGTTTTCTCTCCGAGGTGGCGGGTGTGCTTAGTCTATGGGTGGGAATTTTAGTAATTGGAATCTTTGAGTTTTTAAAGATCTTCTTCATTGTGATAGTTGTCTTTTGTGGACAAAAATCACGAAATGATAATAATCATGAAGACATATTCGAACATCGCTGTGTCCCTAAATTATTTTTAATTTTCTGCAAGAAATATTATTAATAATGTCTTAAAACGCGTCATTTTGTTGATGCAAATCTAAAGCACACTTACTTTCGTTTATTTTGCTCGATATTTTAACATTTATCTAAAATATGTGTACAGTGATATTTTAATGCACTTGTTAGACTACCTTACTGAAGGCAGATTCTCGTTCCTGAAAACAACTTGCTTCATCTCTATATATGGTATATCAAATTTGACAAAAATTCGGCACAATTTGAACACTGAATTATACCATTATATAATTATTATATAACTATATTGTATAGAGCTGAAAACTATTGCATGCATAATTATACCAGTAAATAATTATATTATTGCATTTGGATTATATGATATATATAATCAATATAATATTGATAATACATCATATACACTATAATAATCTGATCTATATAATTAGTATCGTTCTGTAGTGTATCACGAATGATATCGTAGCAATAAATGGTATATTCTTAGTTGATGCTTCAGAATGTATGTAGGGCCTACTGCTATTATTGTACTCTATTATATTATAATATATTATAATTATTATAGTATAATTATATAATATTATAATTTTTATATATATATATATATATATATATATTATAATATATTGCTTGTATTATTGTAATACTACTCCTACTGTATTATTCTACACCTTTGCTGCATATATTACTATTCATTTCTATTCACTAACAATTTACGATAAATAATCTATAAACGATTTTTTTCGATTTTTTATCATTAGGAACATTGCCATAAATAAAATTTATATAATAACTACCGAAAAGTCGAAGAATATCTGGACAAGAATTTATAATAGATATTTAATTGTGAATCGAAAAAATATAAATTGATTAATTATAATTAATTGTCATTAATTGTCATTAATTGCCAATAAGCTGACTGACATAAACATATTCTTTGAATTATTGAAATTACATTTGAAACATATATTGAATTATAACAACCGATTGCATAGACTCAAGTAGTACTCGAAAATTAACGGACGTATCAACCTGTTCATCGGCCGGACAATCGCGGTCTGGGCTCTCAGAGGAGTTGGCCGATCTATCTCGGTGGGGCAGGAAATGTTCGATGATCGGTCGAACGGGTATCGCCAGGAGACGTCATGGAATCCATCGACACAGGTGAGACTGGAACTGAATGTTGGCCGGGTGCTGAGGATATCCAGCATGGTCGGACTGTGACGATGTCGACTCTTAAAGCAGAGCATTTGCGTATTAAAGTAGAACACATATTAAATAATGACTACAACATATAAATCAAACAATATTGTACGATAAGTTCGATGTATTGATAGATATTATTAAAAATTTGTTACTTATTTATTAATAATGTTAGGTTGGTCTTAATATAGTATTATTTGTTTTAATTAAAAAAACACGAACTACTGAAATACTGCTCAAGTTTACTTATTAAATATATTTAATCATACTGAATAATCTAATTAAACTTATGTGATTTAGTTAATTTACAACAACAATGAGTAAATATAACCTATCAACAACATGAGTGTTTTCATTTGCAATGTATTATACATGGTTGTCACTTAAATACGGAGGAAAATGCGGAGGAAAAACCGGAGGAATAAGTAACTATTTTTTAAGGTCGGCATTAAAACAAGTATCATGGATAAACAAACAATTTCAATTAAAAGAATGTAATAATTACTTAAAACTAATTATAATTATTTTATTTGTATATTTCAGAATCTTGAATTTATTTAAAATTCAAATTTTATTTATTTATAAAGAATCTTTCTTTATAAATTTCTCTTTTTTGTTATTAAAATACATTTAATAAAATAAATACTTTTATTTATTAAATAAATTCATGGTTGTAAAAAATTTTAAAATCACGTATCAGAGAAAAAATATTTATAACTGTTAAATAAATTTCCACAAGTTAATGACACAATCAATACAATACATACATCAGTGGAACCCTAGAACAAACACATATCGGATAACTAATTCATTTTCTCGTTTCACCAGCAGTGCCATTATTTCGTCATGTTGCAGCATCACGATGCAGCTAAATTATTGCCTCTGGAAACATGTATAGTAATGACAATGTTGTGCAGAGGACAAACTGCTTAAACAAACCAACAAACTTTTCTTGGTTCAAATAGAACACTCCACTCATTTTGTATTCGTTACAAAATCGTGCTTTTAGTATGACAAAAAATTGCATTGTATTTTGAAACGCGCGCTTCTCCCATTATATAGCTAGTTGAAAACGATTTTCACCTAGCTGCAGTTTGCCAGATTTTG
The DNA here is from genome assembly GCA_034780555.1 of Coelogynopora nodosa. Lineage (NCBI taxonomy): Eukaryota > Metazoa > Platyhelminthes > Proseriata > Coelogynoporidae > Coelogynopora > Coelogynopora nodosa. Next base: position 15,798 of record JAUZND010002209.1, read on the forward strand.
AAAATAAATCATTAAATACGATCTCAATCGATATCCACTATTTCTCAAAAGATAAGTGTCAACAATATCCCCATTTCCAAATAAGTTTCGAATGGAACTGAAGAATATGTACTGATGTTCAAGTTGCCTCCATAACTACTCGAAAACAATTATTGTAGCAAAATAGCGATAAGCTTGAACATCTACTGCATGGTAGTGGCTGTGATCAATTCATTCGATGAGACAAACGTGGACGTAGCTGATCAATTAATTCATAAAATATATGTCTCGATAAACGATATCACGATGTGAGAAAGATTAAGAGGATTTTTTGAAGATCCCTGGAATTATTTTTAATATTCTGAAGAACTCTGGACATTTTTGGTTTTGATAAAATGGCTTCATCAACAAATAGCAAGTAATCCATTAGGTACACAATTTGGTAGCGGCTGTATATTTATTTCCAAAGTTCAGCTTACAAATTGTGTAATATTGTTTTAATTTGCTTGACGCTTGATGTTATTGAAATTGATTAGAAAACAAAGGCGAGAGGAAGGCTGTAGAAGGGAGGCTGTAGAAGACGAAACCTCTAATATATGTAAGTAAATGTAATTTTGTTTATTGCTTGAAAGTTAATTTTGTTTGTAACTATCGTTTTGTATAAGTCTATAATTACATTGCATTTCGAATAGTAAATGATGACATTCTATTAAATTTCTAAACACCACCACAAACCAAATCGAATATAACAATAAAAAAGAACCAGAAATTATAAAAATTATCTCAGAAATAGAAATATTTTCAATATAAAGGAGATTATTATTATCTTCGAAATTATAGGAAATAAAATGTGATTTTTTTGAAATTCAACAAAAATATTGAAACATTATCTATAAATATTTTGATTAAAAATAAGATACTATAATAATAATAATAATCTCTTTTTACAAAAAAATGCATATACATTTTTATAGTAGACATAATATTTGGTATCGTAAAAAACTATTTAAAATATAAAATTTGGATAGCGTTATATTTAAATTTAAATAAACGAATAATGTAGAAATATCACAACGACATACGAGGCCATTTTAAAGTTATCAAAGTCAATCTTATTCTGTATAATTTAGTATTTGTATTGTAATTATATTATTGTACATTCATCATGTATAATATTATGACATAGTTTACTTTGCGCAATATTTGAGTTTTACCAAAATGTATGAATAATAATATTTTTGTTTGGCAAATAATTATGTTTTTAAAGAAAAGTAATAGAGCAATATCCACTCGGCCATTCCCATTCCCTAAATTGTTCTAAATATTTAATTTTTCACTAATTATATATAAAGACCAATATTCTCACCCGAATGAAGCTATCTCTAGAAACACCCGATAATAGACGATCCCGATCATCACCGCTATAATTGGAGGACGCCGGTGTAACCGAAGGACAAGAAGGGATCGTGGGAGTGGAGGAACAGCTGTCACAAGAAAGATCCAGGGTTAGAGTAAATGAAGAAGAGAGATTATGGAGTTGTTTTGTATTTAATGTGTTTTTGAGTAAGACTACTTCAATTTCAATAAAAGTAGTATATTTTATATTTTAATGTACTATTAAAACATAACATACTACTTTAAATAATTTTTCATACGAATGCAATTATTAAAGAGGTGTTCGCTACAAAGTTAGATTAGTTTTGTTCATCTAATGCAATAAAATTGATTCAGTAAATTTAGAATTGATTTCAAATGTGAAAACATTGAAATACTTTACTTGTATGCCAGCAACTAGCAACCATAGATGATGAGGCCTACCTCGTATCTAATATTTATTGTGTAAGCATATACTATGCATGGTGACCAATCAGTAATTTTACCGATAATTTATATTAAAACAATCGTATTTCTAGCACACACTACAAGTTCTTTTGCGGAGATTTGAGTATTTTAATTACCCCGATATCATTATCAAGTCAAAGTAGGCCTATTTAGTATTTATATATTATTTATATCTCATGCCTACGACATGAGCTAGACATCAAAGTCCATTATCATAAATGTAAGGATCAACAGTACTATCAATAAATACATAGTTCAATGAAAGGGTTCAAAACTTACTCAGTCATTTCACAGTGTTTGTACATTACAAAATTTCTTTTGCCCAACATAGAATCAATTTCTCGGGCATACGAGTCGTCCTTGGCGCGCAAGTTGTCAATTAAATTTCGAGCGATGTCGAGGGCTTGAGTCTTTTTGAAAACAAGAGCGTCTTTTCCGGCAAGAAGTTGTTTCAGGGTTTCATTCTCATACTGGGTAATCCGAAGTTCTTCCTTTGTCTCGTGAAGTTCTTTGCGGTCCTTTTCAAGTTCCTATGTAGTAACAGATGTGGTACAATTAGATAGTAAGAATTATTATAATAACATAATATGACTTGAAAATTAATTTGATTATTTTGTTAACTTATATTACTAATACTTTTAATCCATAAGAAAGTTTGAAGAATTGAAGGTTTAAAGTTTCAAAATTTAATTTAATGAAAGTCTATCATTTAATACTTATTTTTGTAAAATAAAATAAAAAAATTAAATGTGTTTAATACTTACCCTGATTTGCTCCCTATATTCCCGAATGGTTTTCTTCGCAGCTGTTAATAATTTTACTTTGTCTTCGACATCTCTTTTTCTGGCTTCAGAGTCGTCTTTAGCTTTTTGTGTGCTTTCTTTCATGTCATTGTAATCAGAGAGACGCTGAACATTTGTGGACAATATAGAATTTATGGGGTTTGTGAAATTAATTTACTGAATACCATATTTTTGTAATTCATTAATGTTCATTGAACATAATTTAATCGAGCAATGAATGGAATTACATGTCAACTAAATTAATGATAAGCGTAAATGTGCTCCTATGTGAAATAGCAGTAAATATTACTAACAGTAATTAAAGTAATTTAATCGAACATATGAAATGATAATGTATAATACTATTATCAAGGTTATTATTTTAATTTCGTACAATTTACTTAATGCTATAGATTCTATTGTACTTTCATACGTTTTTTTGTTTAAACGTAACCTCCATATTTTAATTGAAGATTTGAAATGAAATTATATATAGTGTATTTTACTCAAAAAGATTTACAATAATTATACTAATCTAATACATCTACAGTAAATGATATGTAATATATTAATAATAATAACGGTGTATATATCGACAATTTGTTACCTTTTCAAGTTGTCCATTTTTCACCACTTCATTCATGAATTGATACTTGATATCGTCATTTTGAAGTTTGAGTGTGCTCAATAATTCCTGAGTTTTCTGTGTTTGGTTACAAACAAACAAAGAAACAAACAAACGCTCTAGTTAGTGGATGTGTATTGTGTTTATTATGAAATGGTTCTTTATATTTTCTTGATTAAATAAAAACATGCAAACATAAGAATTGTACCCTGAAATCGTATTTTCTAAAATCGATTAATGCATAATATAGTCTGGGAACTTTAGGATTTATCCTGAATATAGTTAAATAATAGCAGATTTTTTAAAAGTAGCTGTTTTATACAATCCTGAACAACATATAAGTCATTAAAATATTTTTAAAATTTGTATACAATACAACATTATAAAATGTATTCTATTTTGTCGCCAATTTCAGTCGCCATAATATTCTACGGTGTGTATTTGTTGATCTATCAAACTACCTGTAATTACTTTTTATTTCGCATGGTATCGATAGCCAACTACTTTTTGTTCTCCATTATGTTCCAAAATATTATATTTATTCACTTTGATACCACCTTTAGCTACCATGTTGGATATATTATGAAAATTAAATAGTATGTATATATTAATTCGATTTTTTAATTTTTTAAAGTAATACTTAATCTAAAAAATAATCAAACACAACTTATTTATTCTACAAAAAATTAAGTTGCTTAATAAATTACATCTAGCTAGCGGTTTAAGTGCTAAATATTTAATAAAATATCTAATAAATTCTTATGTATTGAATATCACTTTGTATCAAAAAGTGTTCAAACATATTTATGTCTTTATAAAACGAAAAAAAACTAGCAATAAACTTTGGGAACTTTTTATATGCTCCTTAGGATTCAGATTTGATTAAATTATTTGCAGGTTCTGTAGACTATAAATTAAATATATATAACAGTATCATGTACTCATTCAGCCCTTTTCAAGGAATAGTGCGGACAACGTGATTAATTATTATTAATTAATGCAGAGGGGGGGGGGTACTTTCGCTCTGCTCGACTCCCCATGGAATCGCTAAGGAGTATTACTTGACTTTGATTAAATAGTAGATTATTGTTTTTATGACAAATGCCTATTTTGGAATTTAATATTCTATCTAGTTTTACACAACTTGTGTATAATATAGATGCGTATTTTGTTTAACAATTTTTGTTAATGTAGAAAAGCCGACCGAATACAACCTTTTTAAGTTTGTTGTATGGGAAACAAGATATGATGGTTTGTTTGTAAGTTTATGTACTTTTATATTCTATTGATTTTTATCATCATCAATCAATTCTGATTCATTTTAAACTTTGACATTATTATAGCCATAGAGTAAGAATGAATGATTATATATTGATTATAACTATCCGAATTATATAAATTAATATTATCAATCAAATAGTTATTTGTTTAGTCATTTAGATTAAATGTTATTTTCAACATAAGCAGCGTGAGCAATTGTGAAAAAATGGTAAATATATTTTTTGTTTAATCTAGTATGTTTAAACATTTAAATTAATAAAAGAAAGTTACAATATTACATTCAATAAAACATATTTTGCCTAAAACATATCTTATATAAAACACGAAGCTGTACTAAAATTAGCAATAAATTGCGAACTCGATTTTTTTATATATAATATGAACATCTTAATTTAAACTTATCATAACTTATAACGGATACCTGAAATGGCCACGACCATCATATCGAGTTATGAACACCATGACACCTGTATGCTCATTGATACTTTAATATACGTACCATTTAACAAAGAAACATTATTTGTATAGTTGTAGTAACATAATTGATACATTTATGAATAGATAAGTTAACCACATCAGTCATCTAACATTCAAACTTTGTTTACTGTCCCAATAAAACCATTAAATTCACTTTAAAAAAGATGACAATTTATGTTACCTCTAGTTGCTTTTTTACGTCTTCAGCTTGTTCTACTTGCAGCATCATTTGATGGCACTTTTCCTCGCTTCTTTTTCTTAAAACAAAAGTTTAAATAAGTTTGAATCAAAATAGAGAATTGAAATAATAATATATAATATAAATATGTGGTGTTTCGTAGAAATCTAAATGAACTTTAAAATAATTATTAAAATTTGGGTTGCGTTACAAAAATAAAAATATATAAATCAAGCTATATCTGAAAGTAAACATAAGTGTCAGAAATGCAACATAACCAATAATGAGTTAATTATAGTCCTATTTATATCCGCATTAAATATTATCTGTCAAAAGCAGTTTTTTCTTTGATCACAGCAAGTTATTTAACAATATGTCTTCACATGGTCTTCATATGTCTTCACGTGGTCTTCATATGTCTTCACGTGGTCTTCATATGTCTTCACGTGGTCTTCACATAGTCTTCATATGTCTTCACATGGTCTTCATATGTCTTCATGTGGTCTTTATTTGTTTTCAGGTGGTATGATATCTTTAAAGTTAAAATATTAATTTTATTCTACAACTTACTCCAGTGCCTCTAATTCAAAGTTGATTCCAATCATTCTCTGCTCCATAGTTTCGATATCCAATGCTGAAATATATATATTTAAAAAAAGTAATTTTAACAACAAATGATGAGTTTACATTAAATTAATATCATCAAATGATTTATCATTTATTCAACAATAGAATATGGACAGATTTTGAAATTGATTACATACATTGTATAATTGTGTACATTTATATTTGTAACAAATTGTAAACATTTATATTTCGCGCACACAACCATTCTCAAACACGTTTAGCCTTATATATATATATACCGAAGAGGAGATTTTGTTAATGTTGATTTTTTCTGGACAGTGATAAGCGAACAATAAAAATTAATAATTTAAAAAACCATGCAAATAACAGAAATGTAGTGATCATTATTGACAACATTTAGTTTTTTTAACCAAAAACACGCCCCCGCGGGTTATGGTAACAAAAAAATACCTGGTATGAATAATGTTAATAGAATTCATTATAATGTATGTATAAAATATTCTGAAGATTGTGACACTTTGGAAATGGAATATTGTTCATACACATACTTTATGAATAAATATATAAAATTGATGATGATTGACTGATCTCATTCAACTTATATTTTGATAATGTCACAAATAATAAGTCCCTAATTAAAACCATGTGATCCAGCAACAAAATAACCTTACTGACTGAACGTAGTATATTCATTAAAACGATTTTCTAGGCTTTTTATTTATACAACCTCTACTGTTTCACATATATTTTTATAAATAATTAGTAACGTAAGTTTGTAGTAAAATTTATACAATGTAAACCCACACAAACTTCAATAGCGTTATTAAGATTGAATTAATAGTTTAAAAGCGTTACCCTCCTCCCTAAACTCATTTTAATTGATGACGCCATAAAATTATAAGTTGAGATATTCGTGTAATGTCATCGAATTTGAATTCAGAACTGATTACGAAAGAGTGAATTTTTATTTTCTCACGGCTATGAAAATTCAATCATATTAAAAAATAACTATTAGGTTATCAACTAATATCTTCAAATATCTTTAAAAATGAAGCAAAACTAAATACATATGTGACCGTTCATATATAGAGGTACTGTCTATACCGAAAATGGGTTTCAGAGATACAGGAGTTTACAATTTTACTTTTGTGCTGCACAATGAGTTCTAAACATGTATAGAAACAATGTTACGTATATATAGGGGAACTTTTTGTTGCGAGGCAATCTAAACATTTTTCAATATAATGGGATGTCATCTTGACTATCAAAATGACGTCCGGGTGACGTAACTACAGTAAATTTTTGCTTTTTGGTCAATTCCAAGAATCGGATAATGTAAATTTATAAATATGTATTTAATATATTATGTATGTAATTCACGTTGGTTATTTCATTCGTATATGCACAGAACAAACATTACCTTTCAAGTCGTCATCAAGTTGGTCCAAAGAATTTCAAATCCTTTTATAAATGTTGACTATATTGTGTGTAACGAGATCACAACGGTTCAAAACATGATCGATCATACAGATATGGCCGGAAAGAGAACCGATATTGCTTAGCTTCATTATTATTTCAATAACAATCCACTCCCAACTTGTTCCTGTTAGCAGATAATACTGTTCCAGGAATAATGCAAGAATTTAATATAATTATTTACTTATAAATACTGATTATCATTTTATTTTTACAAAACCATTAGAAAACCTCCTTTTCTTTGGCCACATAAAGCTTAATCCAGATTAAATGTTTGGAATGTTTAAAAAACTATATAGCAATATAGATACAGCTGATAACGTTGAAATTCGTTAGAGATCTCCCTTGGGAAGGATAAACAAATATATTGTGTCAAGAAAAATTGGGAGTCAAACAAACATTGAGAGGAGGCTTTAGTCAGACCATGTGAATCCCTTCTTCAAAAAAGATTCCGAAGATCACATACTATTTATCTATCTCACAAATAACAACGTTTTTATGGTTGTCAAAAAAGTTTTTTCAGCAGGGGATATTGTACAATTGAAGGCAATAAATGTTCCTACTACAAAGGTCTCTGATGGCCTTTTCCAGCGAGAATGGTATCTGAATGAGCAGATAAGACCCTACTGTTCCACAGAACTGTCTAATATGACATCTTTTGTTCTCAGTCATAGCAACCAAAATCATCTGTATTCGTGGTATTTGCAATGAAATAGTACGTGTAGTGAATAACTGTTAAATGTGAAACTGATTGTATTCACGTAAACTATTAACAAGTTATTATAACCATGGTAGATACTTAATTATCATAAATATTTGGAATAATTGAACATATTACTGGTGTTTTTTGCTATTTATTCTACTAAACAATGTGTGACCAAAGTGGAAAATCATTTTTATGAAGATAGATATGGCCTCGTATTTTTTTAATAGACAGTAGACATATCACAGTTTTAAAAATTTTAAAAAGTCCCTTTTATATGGTCACATGTAATAATTGTATTAACATGCTCTCGATTGACCAAGTACGAGAATTTAATCCTTAAAACATAATAGCAAATATGACACATATGCGAAGCACATATCCCCCCCCCCTCCCCCTCTAATTTAAATATTGTTTTGAAATACCTGTGTCTTGAAGATATCTCACTTCTCCTTTGAGAAGCACAACATCTCTTTCGTGCTCCATAGTCAGTGTTCTTGAGCGTTCCAACATTTCATATAGTTCCTCCAACTCTAAAGAATGTTCTTCTTCGCGAATCTGAGCAATGTTATAAATATTCGTATAATATTATGTATATATGTTTGTTTTATTTAACACAGTAAAAGTATGTGATTTATAAATCGCAAACTAGTAGGTTAAAAAATAATCGATATAGTTACCAACTACAAATTTTATTTCGTGAATAATCGATATTTATTACATATACAGACTAAACAAATAACTTAAATCAGTGTCTTAAATCAGAGAAGTAGAATAATCAAATATAAAATATGATAAGCAATAATATAATCATATCTAATTAATGTTATAAAAAAGTTTTAATAAATAAAATAACAATTGGTAAAATCTATCAATATTCGACTTCTGGGCTAACAAATATCACAAATCAAAGACAAAAACTATAATGAAAAAAACAAATAGCATCAAGATATATCACACATCATACGTAGAAATACTTATCAACCACCGGCCATATCTCAAAATTATAATATACTTACAATATATTTCCTATTTAAATGTTCAATTTCTTCTTTGGCTTTATTGAGTTCGCTAACAGTAACGGCGTGTTCGGCGCGTTCATTGTCTCTGTAAAAAGTAAAAAATGTTACTTTCGTTTCATGATACTGCCTGAAACGGAATACTCGCACGATCAAATTACAGGAAATGGTGTGAAACGCAAACTTCCTGGAGATTGACCCAAATTGTTGATGCTGCGTATGTTGCTTGGAAACACAACTTGTAATTGTTATTTTAGCCATTGCTCATTTATTTTATACAACCCTATTTTGGGTTAAAAACAAAATTACATTAATTAATTAATTGTCCCATCATTTCTATAAAATAATGATAAAGTTGCTTCGTGCAACAATTAAATAAAATACTTAGCCAGATTTGTTTCACTTATTTTAAATTAATATTAATAATGAACTTTCCATCTTGAAAATCTAAAACATTTATTAAAAATATTTAACTGATTTAAAATATAGAATTGCTTATTATAAACTATAAGTACGGTTTTAAATTATTTTCAATTGCATGCTTGCATATATTTGGTATTATTGTTTATACTCGTATACACGAACTACACAATATTTCTAATAAACCAAATGTCAATTTGTTTTATTCTACAGCATTTTTTCGATAGTTTTTTATTAATGATATTTATATTATATTATTTGGTTACACCTTCTCCGGAGAAATATTAACATATTATTTATAGATTACTTTGTAATATTATGATAATTTAATAATGTATGAATACTAGTTTATATACTTTAAATGAATACTCTATAGTAACTAAAGAACATTAAAAGATGTATTTGAACATGTTCACCTTTGCTCGAGCTCCTTCTGTTGTCTGGTGATTACTGAGCTTGGCGGATAGCGACGGAAGAGACCCGATCTATTATTAATCCAAAGGGTTCCATTGGTGGGCAACGTTACCAGTTTCCAGTCGTCCTAAAGTGGTTGTATATTATAGACCAGATATCAATATATGGTTATATAGGATGTATAATAATAGAATATACATTGTATCATATAATAAGGAGTGTCATTTAACTGATCTTTTTTTTATTAAGTTGATAATTTGCAGCTTTAAAAAGTAAACTGAGTGGTGAAAACAGATGATACTGATGAGGGGCAAATACCCACGAAACCGGTCTGCATGTGGATTTACCTGTCGATTACTGTGTATATCAAAATTCATTTATATATTAATTTTAAGTTATTATTTTTGCAGTTATTCGTTTCTACTATAAGTGTTTAACATGTTATATGAGTTATTTTTGTAAATAATTAATTTTGTTAATTATATAAAACAACAATGATTTTTTTTAAATATTTATATTTGACTTAACTATTCCCATGTAAACTTTAAAATTAGCAATAAAAAGAAGTACAACATATTTGGACAAAGGCATTAAATTTATATAATATTATATAAAAAAAAATTAATTAAATAATTAAGCGATAAAATAATGATTACAATAATATTAATATTTAAACTTAATTAAAAACATTATGATACATTTAAGCATAAAAATAAAAACTCAATCATAAAAGTACATACGTTAGAATACTATACTTGAATAAAAAAGTTATTGTTTTTTAAACCGTCCTTGAGTATTTAATTATATCTAGCGTTACTGACAGTTAATTATGATATATATAATAATTTAGTATTCTACAATACTATAAAACCATTCTACTTATGTATGTAGCGATGTATAATATTTATATTCAATGAGATCTTGCAACAAAATATTTTGTGAAAAATCATGAGTGTAAAATGAAATATTAGCAACCCAAAATCAACCCAAATATAAAAAAATTAAAACCGCATTTTGTTGCATTTGCTTAATATTTGCAAACCACTGAGCATTATTTTTAAATCATTCAAAATATATAAATATTGCCTTAGAGCCAGTGGTTACCCAGCGAGCTAATTCAAGTTTTAAGCGAAACCTGTGAAAATAAGTGGTTAGTTTATTAATGGTCGATTATAACCATAGATATACGAGTGAATAGTATATAAATTATAATACAAATTAAATATATAATTTTACATAATACTTATATCTATATATAGCATATATTAAAAAAACATACTTTATCACAAAACGTGGAATATTAGCAATATATAAATATGTTATTATAACTAAGTGAATAATTTCGGAAATTGAAGTTATAAGCACGAGAAACTTTAAGAATAATTTACTTGAAAATTAAAAATTGAAAAAACGCAATAAGAATAATTTTCACCCATGACTTTAAAATGTTTTTATTGCAAAATACATTACCAGTCCCATTCAGAAATTTATAAATGTATATAAAATAAAAATGTTATAATGTTAAAAGAACGTGAATCTTTTGTAAATGACTTTCAAAGTTCAAGGTAATAGTAAATAGCTTATTTCTCACTCTGTACATTTTTATTAAACCGTTTTCTATGTATTTTTTCCGTTAATTTTCCAATGGTTTCTTTTATTTTCAATTTGTAACTATTTAATTATGATAAAGCCTCTAAGTACCTTGCATAATATTTAATTAAATTTAATTAAATGGCTATTTAAATAAAAAATAATTTCAAATTTTATTTAAGCTAACATTTATGATAATATCATTAAATATTAACTTGATAAATTGAAACAAAAAATGTTAAGCAATAATAAATATTACCAATTTTGATCAACAAACCTCATATTCCTCAATTTCTTTTAACGTGACCATATCTAATACTTGCTCCTTTGTCCAGGGAGTTTCAATAAATCCCCCACTATGGCAGCGTTTTCTTTCCATTTCCCTTCGTTTTGTGGCACCAAATTCTGATGCAAGACTTTCTTCATCAGCACCTTTTAAACCAAGTTGTTCCATTTCCTCTTTCTCTTGCGACGTTGTCTGATGTAAATTTTCGTTTCCACTGAGTTGAGAGCGCAATGAATTGCTAGCAGAATTGTCTATATGGTTTAAAAGGGAGGCGGCAGGTCTGTCTCTTGGACTGGATATATTAGATCCTCCAAGACATCCTTGGAAAAACTGACGAAACACAGGTGCAGAACGACTACGTGATTTTCGGGCCTCAATTGCATCATTTTCGATTCCTGGTTTTTCCTTCAGACTTCTACTTTCTTCTTTTACAGACTCTGATTCTGATTGAGTTTTATAAATAGGTACTTCTGGAGATTTCGAGATAAATTCTTTTTCTTCATCCACATCATTTTCTTCAGCTTCATTTTCGTCATTTTCTTCAAGTTCATCATTGTCTTCTTTTTCTTTTTCTTCATCCTCCTCTTCTTCTTCGTCTTGGTCATCCTCAATGTCTTCTTGTTTCTCACTTTCTTCATTTTCTTCTTCTTCATCATCTTCTTCATTTTCCTCTTCCTCTTCGTCGTTCTCGTTCTCGTTATCTGAAGCTACTTCTCCCTCTTCATCTTCATCATGTTCTGTCGTTTCGAGAATTGGCGATCCAATTTCACGTGGAGTTTTATCCAAATATCCTTCCTCATCATCGGAGTCTGATCCGGAATCTACAGCATTTGGAAGTTTAATATGCTCCATTGCTTAACACAAACAATACAATAAGCCTATTGTTTCACAATATTAAATTGTTCCAAATTGTACTGTTTTCTGTAAATACCAACATATTCACTTTATAATTTTGAATAAATACAAAGTGAAGAATTCAACAAAACAAAATAGAGCTAGTATTTCGTTTTGTACTTCGATATTACTGTTGCTAAGATACTCGTGTACCTCGCTACAACCAATAGGAAACTTACCTGCCTCTACAGTTGAACTTATTTTGAGAGTACTATGAGGGGAAAGGCTGGCCCGGAAATAAGATAGGAGATTCTATTCACTCCGTTCATTGACAATTTTAATGCGGAACAGTTAAGTCACTGCACCCTCAACGGATGCTAAACACAATGTTCATTCAAAATCGCCTCTGATCGATACTAGACTGAACTATAGCAGAGCAGGCAAGGAATAAGTAATCATCATCGCTACTTTTGACATTAACAAAATGGCACTGAAGAAGATAACCACTTCAGGCGTGATAAGCTAAAGAAAATTATACTTTATTAAAAAGAATAAATTATGTTTTGTAAAAGATCCTTAGTAATTTAGAAGTTAATCTCTAAGCAAAGTTTAATTAAAATTAACGACGAATCATATAGTCACATTGTAAGGAAAAATGGGCACATATTAAAAAATAATATTCAATACAAGGATAAATAAGTAAATATTAAATGAGTTTCAGAGGCTAAATATAAAGTTATTTCAAATATGTTATACCTTATTAGACAGTAGATGGTTTTTACGAAATCAATTATTAGTTTGAATTGTAAAGTTTTATAAAAAAAAACGTATTATGATATATTGATGTATTTACTTGTAAATATAACTTCTTCACCGAACTTGCTATAACAAAAGTAACAACTTATTGTGGAATATAAACAATTGTGTAAATCTATTTTTTAAAATTTTCTTAAGTTGTGGTTTTTGTCGTAATGGTTTTAAAATGAATTTAATTAATGGTAATTAAACAAAAAACCTAATTATAATAATTATAAATATACACCCTAGGTCGATGATGTTTAGTGCCATATGTATACTTTCACATGTAGAAACGTAACTTATCGATAAAACATTTAAATAAATATATCAGACAAATTTTACTTTCAAAATATGTATTCAATGCTATAGAAATATTAACAGTTTCATACGACACAAAATGTGTTCAGTGCCATACAGTCTCACCGATGGCATGTTTTTGTGTGAGTTGACACAAATATTTTTCGTTTTTAACTCAGTTAACATTATACCATTTCAATGCTATTATTTAACTCATTATTTCCAGTTATCAAATGTAAGGGCATTTTATTACTGTCTTTACACCATGAAACCCATAGCTTTGTATCTTAATTTAGGTTAAATAAATAATACAATTTTCACTATTAGGTTTTTATCGGAACTGGCTATACAAATAGATATATATATAACATTAATAATTAAGACAGTAATATGTAATCCCACTCAACTAATTTTCGCTTTAAGTGTGTCTAAGCCTACTCGACTTTGAATAACTTTCAATTATAATAATTTAACTACCGTTTTCCATTTTCCAAAAAATATCGGCATTATCGGCGCTACGGATTACATGGTTTAAACATAGTTTAAACTAAACCAAGCAAAAGGATACATAAAAATAACAGAAACAATTTCGGATACAACATGGACTACATCTAAAAATAAAAACTCTTAAGTGAGCAGAGTGATCTACTTGTCCGGACTATTGTAATAAAATATTCATCGGACAAAAAACAATATGAATATTTAATTTCATTGCAATAGTCCGGAAAAGTGGATCTTTCTGCTCTCTTAAGATTGTTTCTTTTGAGTTGTAGTTCATGCTATATGCAAATTTCCTCTGGTATTTACATCTCATCGGCCTGCTTTAAACTTTATTTTATTCAATTTGGGTGTGTCTATCTGATGATAACTAATAAGTTCGAAACAGCTGTACTAGGCTCCCAAAAAGATTAAAAAGTTAAATTGTTAAAAATGTTAGTAACCTGAATTCGACAGAAGCTTGTTTTAAATATTGATCTTGTTATTTGTCCGATGAATATTTAATTTTGGATACATTTACATTCTTTTAACTATTATGCGTATGAGTAACATTTTGAAATATACCCTAGTTTGAATAAAGCGACATACAAAACAATTTTCTAACATATGTGCAAAATATACATACGATTGATTAGTTGACACATTGGGAGATGTCATTAAAATCATACCATTCAATGAATAAAATACCGAACAAAACTTAATACCTGAATCTAGAAAACCTCAAAAACTGATAAATTTAATTATCAAAACATGCTAAATCAGTGTTTGTCTAAAGTAACGTGCAAACATATTTTGAGATAAAAAAAGCTATTTTTCTAACTTGACTATTACAAGAGCATATTGAATATAGCTATATATATATATAAACTGAAATATAATTTCAATCCTCATCGCAATATCAACATCCAGAATTTTGTTTCATTTAAGACAGTAAAATTTATCAATTTTAGTAATGGTTGATATTTGTCAAAATTAATTACTCCAGTAGTTTACCAAATAGATCTGTAGGTTACTGTAGACTGTATAGCAGAACTATTAATTGTTTCAACGAAAGTCACAAAGAACTCAAAACATAGTATTATAAATCAAACTATGTTTAAAATTTCCATTTTATGTTTTATAGCTTTTAGTTAGAGCAATAAAGAAATAATGTTAATAGATTTTATTATATCATAATTATACCGACAATAAATAGATTAATTAATAACTATATAGAAAATAATATATAGATAAAGTTTAATTCAATTTTAAGTCATGATATGATGTTATATATGTAAATAATATCATGTATAATACAATTCTAAAATTTACAATATAATGTCCTAAACTATGATGAAAATTTTAAACATTAAAAAAATCTTTATTTATACTAAAATAATAATTATTGGTTCAATTATGTTTAATTATTTTTTATTATTCACAAGTTACATTTTGAAATGAAAACATAATTGTGACCAATATTAGTTTTAACTGCTTTTGTACGATCGAAAAATACCAAATATTATATGACCAATCAAACAATGAACTATTATTCAACACCAATGTGAATCCGAACCTATCTCTACTTGATAATTTAAATGATTAATTTTATCCTAATACTTTTATTGCATATGCAGTCTGGTTACGTTTAATAGAATTTGAATCCTAATTTTCAAAAATTATAATTTTACATATCAAAAGTAAAACAAAAAAGTGTTATTAAAATAACTTCAGAGGTCACTTATGAAAATATCGAAAATAGTTTATTACATTGAATTAATATAAACAACATTAAAACATATAAAAGTTCAAAAACATTATATTAACATATCTAAAATGCAAATGAAAATATATAAAAATTGTACAGATATTTGTGATAGGCAAGTTTTGGAATCGAACGCTAACTATAATTGATATTATGTTTGAGATAGAAAGACATATTATTAAATAAAACAGTAATTTTGAGTATATTACCTTATTAGCTAGTAGTGATAGCTTAATAATCTGTATTCGCATATTTACAAAATATATGTCTGATATACATAAATCATGAATTTTGGTTCAAAATATTTAAAAATAATTTTATGAAATTAATTAAGCTTTTTAAAAAAATGTTTTGAAATTTTAATACATATTCATTATTATATAATGGAATGGAAAAATACATTTGTTTGCAAAATATTTGCAAATAATTAGCATAAAACGTTATTCGCTAAAGTTGAGTGATTTTGGTAAAAGTTAATTACAATTTATGTTGAATTTGATTATTTTTAGATTATTGCAATTAGCGTTCCATTGATCTAGTCTGAATAATAACATACAAGGCAATTTAATATGCAACGAAGCCCATGCAATTAGTAACAAGAAGGATGATTTAAAAATCAACATATTTAGCTGAACGAAAATGAAAATAGTGATTAGAAATGGTAGAAAAAACTGTAGAAAATTTAAACCCCTTTTTAACCTCTAATAATGTACTCGAGATATTCCTTACATTTAAAAATGAACAAAACCAAACATAGAAACGAGAACAAACAACATGTCAGCTTCGGCGGTCATAACACAATCTCTCCATTATTTATACAATACACTTCACAATTTGGTTCATAGCGCCAATAACCGCCATCGGAGGTCAATAAGATACATTTTGAAAGGAGCGCTGCCAAGATAGTCTGAATCTGTCTGACGCATGACGATCCCCTGGAGCTCGGCGCGCTTGTCCGATACCTGGAAGCTGAGATACTCCCCTTCATAATCGTATTGGACTGTAGGAGGCGAGGGGCGGACAGAGGCATTTTTAGTATTTTTTAAAAGGATTAAGAACTTTAGAATAAAATTATATTTTCGAAAATACGGTTTTATTAAAAAAAGGCAAGTTTAAACAGACACACTAAAACTGTAATATGATAAAATTAAAGTTCTTTAAGTATAACACATGCATGTTTCATATATAGGCTAGATATAATAGAACTATAAAAGACTGGATACAAAAAAATTAATATAATTTACATCAATATAATATCGAAAACAAAAACAAATTGACTTAAAATAAATAATCAATATTACAATTACTGAAAATTGATTGACGAACCATTTTTGTTATTAATAATTGTAATAAAGCATAATATTTCTGAATTATATTAATATTCTTTTTATGTGTCAAATAAAAATATAAAAGCTAATAAGTATAAAATTATTTAACCACAGTCATTGTATAATTACCATAATAATAATGACTTTCTAAAACAAATAAGCCGCCATCGATAGGCAGTATATGCAAATAATAGTAGATTTACACAATAATAATATGGATAAATGCTTCATCATTTCAAACGAACCTTTTTCACTATCAATTGGCGTCAGAAGAACAGGTCGACTGGAATATAAAATAATAAACAGCGAAAATGATACGATCGTTTTCTACATTGATATAAATAGTTAATGACTTCACCTGATGGACCAAACAATTGTTTTATTTCGATCTTCAACGACCATTTTCAACACGACCACATCCTAATGAGAGACAAGTAAAACTAATGAATGGTGTCACAAATTTCAAATAATGATAGTGATCAGATAATGGCGCTAGGTCAAATAAACAATTGTAATTTAATACACAATCATCTGCCACAATTTGTCGAACAGTTGTAAACATGTTGAAACTCATTTATTTCCAACAACAAATGGTTAGGTAAATATTATACAGCTTTATCATGTTGAATAATTATATTTTAAAAATATACATTTGATAGGAGACGTTGTGGACACAATACATAGCAAGTTATGGTCAGTTGGTGCCCCATTAGTTAAGGTGGTTATATTCATTTAATTTATTCGTTATCAATATTATTTGTTCATTAAATAAATGACGAATTCTTTTGAAACTTAAAAAAACAAAAAACAAATATTAATTATTAATTTGCAACATTGCTAACATTTCTCTTTCCACTGGTGAATTTCCTGCCTCCCAAAAACGTGCAGTGATTACTCCCCTTTTCAAAAAGAAATCCCTTGACACAGAACAACTCAGTAACTATCGACCTGTTTCCGGTTTATCGTTTTTGTCAAAGTTCATTGAACGGCTGATAGCTAATCGTCTCGATTCATTCCTCAGTTCAAATTCACTACACTCAAAATTTCAATCCGCCTATCGTACTGGCCATTCCACCGAAACTGCTCTACTCCGTATTT
>JAUZND010002210.1:0-13001 GCA_034780555.1 Coelogynopora nodosa
TTTATTGATTTATTGATTTATTGATTTATTGATTTATTGATTTATTGATTTATTGATTTATTGATTTATTGATTTATCGATTTATCGATTTATTGATTTATTGATTTATTGATTTATTGATTTATTGATTTATTGATTTATTGATTTATTGATTTGTTGATTTATTGATTTAATTATTATTTATTAATTTCAATTGCAGCTTATTATATTCAAATATAGTATTAAAAAATATATTTACTTAAAAAATTAGATAATACTCCAATTTGTTTATATTATAACTAACTACCAGTCTATTAATAACTTTTTCACTATACCTTGTGGTCAAAACGCTGGCTTATTGCGTCGTATTTACATCATATCGAGCGTATTCTCATTTCCATTTTCAAAATTATTATAAATCATCGTACTTCGTTTTAAAAGCGTATATATGTGTGTGCTGTTTACGTCTAGATACTCTAAGAATCACTGTGACTCATTAGAGTAATAATTACTTTATTACTATTCATATGGAAGTGTTCACTTATTTGCAGTGTTGCGTTTATTCACAGTATGTTTTATTTTTATTTGAATGTATGTATATAGCAGCTCCAGAGTTGGATCAGGGTCCTGCTTCGGATGTGCTATATGTATATACAATATAGCTCAGCATGTTGACATAGAAAATGTAATTAGACAATTTGATTGTAAACAATGTAAACAACGTGAAATAACTATACAAACTACACTTTGAACAATTAACTATAGACACTACGGTATAAATAGTCAGGAGAAATGCGGCATAATAATGAAGTATTTAATACTCGGATTGGTTACAATGAATCTGGAAGAAGCAACCGTTTTATAAATAAAATATCTAAATTTCGTAAATGATCATTAGGATTTTTTAATAATTTTATATTCTAAAAGTTATTAAGTCAAATACTTAATGTCAGGAAAAAATATATAACATACAACTATAACATAAATAAAGCTATATTATAAAACCTATTTTACGATTAAATGATAAAAATTGTATTTAACTTAAGTAAATGTAACCCATGAAGATATGTAGTAAGGAAAATTCGAACCGGAATTATTACTTTAGAGTTAGCGGAACAATTATAGAATAGATGTTGAATACTAATAATAATAATAATACTAATACTAATAATAATAATCATATAATATATATATATAGAATTTGAAAAATGACCGCACCAAAGTGGATGATATGAGGGATTTTTTATGAACTTTTTCAGACAACATTTTAAAAAATACTTGAGTAATTTATACTTTAATTAAAACAATATGTAGTTTAATATTAAAAATAGAAGCACTAGTCTGCTTCATTAGTCAATATACTATCGGAAAAAACAAAAGTGTAGATTTAAATAGAATATTTGTAAAATTTACAAAATAAATATATAATTATCATTAATATTGTGATTCAATATTTGCTCAAGTTTATGCTTAGAACTTAAGCTATCACCTATTTATTAAACAAATTATAAAATTAATATTCAATATTATTATAATTACATAAACCCTTCACAGTTCTTTTGGTTTTATATTCGTGGTAGTGAGGAGCTTTAGAAATCATCTCTCCCATTCACCGATTCACCAGTACACTAATACCTTGTCTCCAAAAAAAAAAATCGAAAAAAATTTTTTTGAACAATATCAGTATAATTTTTTTGATGATGACGTCATAAAAGGCTGATTTTTAAAAAATATAAAAAATAAATTTATCAACCTTAAATTTGCAGACCATGTTGTTTGTAACTTCAACAGGTCATATAATTAGATAAAAAAATTAAATGTTTTTGGTCATAGTCTATAATCTTTTTGAACACCTCATAGGGCTTACATTTAGAAATCCTAATTAAGGAAAAATTATTTTGACACCGAAATAAATACTTAAATAATTATGATTGGCCATAATTAATGTGTAATGTTTGGAATGAAATAATTGATTGACAATATAGATATTGTATCTATTAAGAATTGAAATTACTAAATCGTAGCATAATTACTGTATCTTATATTTTATTTTAGAGCTATGTACAAAATGTTGGACTTTTATAACATGGATGGAGCCTTTGTCTTCATGTGTTTGTACGTACAAAAAATACTTTATATCATGTAGGCCTTTTGAAATGTGTTTACATAATATACCTTTCTCCGCACATAACTTCATTTGTTTTCGTCGGTGTCCCTATACTTTCAAATGCATAGGTTGAAATAAAAGAAATACAATATATAAATAAATAAATCATTCAATTTAGAATGAATTAAAGAGCTATAACTAAATAAATCTAGATCTATATATTTTCAAGGTGATTCAATATTTCACGTGAGTTGGCCAATCGTCTTTTGAGATCAAGTACTTCTGATAAATCAACCCCTCTGAAACTTAGTATACTATATACATATATATACAATATATTGTATGCCATATGACAACGAAGAACATTTCACAAAAATCTAATACTATTGAATCGCTGGATAACAATTATAATATTTTAACATACCCGCTTGGTACTGGTCTGATCAACATAAAATGCCATAATTTGTTTTCTATAGATCTAGCCTGATTCAGAACCTGTTGGCACATCTCAAAGGCGCCTCGATCATTTTTCGGTTTGGTTCACAGAGCTCAGCTAACGCTACAAAGCCGTACCTTATACATACGACAGAGATATCGATACTGTAAATTAGGGCGATGTAATTATTTGATATTGATTGACATTTTTGCTTTTCCTGTTCCTGATGTGATATCACATTTCATAATTGCTGTTTTGATGAGGCTGGTGCCTCTTCCTGTTAACTTATTCTACATATAGAATTTTACCAAATAGCCCCCAAAAACTAAAATATTACCGCAAACTTGCAAACAATAAATATACGACTTTAATAATTTTTTATTATTTGAGTATTTTACAGTTGGGAATAATTAATTATTTACATAAACACATATATAAATATGTTATATTGAAGTGAAAAGTCAGCTACATGGACAAATTGATTATTTGAAATATTCTGAATAATATACGGTACAGTACAAACAATTTTGTCAGCTTATTTACGCCCATTTTAAACATTATTTTCTAAAATTATCTCAGCACGGTCCATATAAGTCCGGATCAGCGTCCTGTATATTATAATGTTCCTTATCACACATAAGACAAGATTGGAAGGATATACATTCAAAACTATGTGGTATAGAGGTCAGATACGTACGTCTCTTTATAGCATATTATCGACAACACGCCCTTCTTGGCATATGTGGAGGAGCATCGGACAATTTAGCACCAATTGCGGCTCCTCTAATTGACATTTGTTTATAGCTTACAGATGTTTAATTGCGGGAGGATTTAGTTGCGAATATTTTTTCCAAATAATTGTTTTATATATATATGTATGTATGTATAAGCGGCATTTTTTAAGAAGAAAAAGTTAATATTATATTACCATATTATAATAGAATTTTATGATACATATAGAAATAAAGAAGATATATTCCTAAAAATCAGTCACATTCAAATGTCAAATATTAAAAGCCAAATATTTCGTGAAAATCTTCTATATATATCTATATATTACACATATTATAGCAACATCCAAACCTGTTCTTAATTATACTGAAAACTCACACATATATACAGTATATAATAATAATAATGTGGACGTCATTTGTGAATAAATTATCAAAATGTCCTGAAGGAATATTTCTTCATTTAAAATTTTTTTTTTAATTAATTAAATCTCAAAAATTCGGGCCACTATAATTATACAATTAAATCTTAAAAATATATATTCCAATTTATGAACAGTCCGGACAATGCCTGAAATTTCAATTAAGTTCTTATACAGTGTAAAATGTCGACAACAAAATAGTATAATCATTTGATTCCTCCACTCAATATTCCACTTTACAAAACATATCAAAATTTGAAATAATAAAGGGACTGCAAATATAGTAACAAAATTTTATAATAATATCATCATGATTTAAAAGAAAAACAGCATTCAGGAGGGAACACCAGAATTATGGTCAAACAAATATAGCCTGTATGTATTTTATAACAATGAAACTACAAATAATAATTAGTAAGTCACGCTATTTTAGTAATAATTATAGTGAAACCGTGCGTATGATGTAACGGAATATTTTGTCTCAAATAAAAATGTATTAAAAAAAATTAAGGTAGTTTAAAATTTAAAAATTAAAACCTATTTATACTCTTTTTTTATTTTAGAAAAATTAGAAGGTTGAAATGCAGATTTTAAAATTTTATATGTGTTAATTTTTATGTAAAATGATAGTATATGGTGTTTATCAATTTGGAACTAACCTGAATAGAAGCGGGGAGGAATGTGTGGATCTGGAACGTTTGAGTAGAGCTCTTTCCATAATTGATGAATCACTTCAGGACTAAAATGCATGTTAATATGTTACTTTGCCATTGCTAAATCTATTTCAATCTATAGTGTATAATACTCATTTATTTGAATGTTTAAAACTACAAACAATATTAACAAATAAAAATGGCGATATTTTTTCTGGGGTTCATTGTTTAATATTTGTTATTAATTATAATCATGGCATTTCCGCTTGGTTATTTTGTTTTGATATATCCTACATATAAAAATTATGTCTTCCCATGTTAGTATTATTTAAAAACTACACAAGTGTAAAGTACATTTGAATTCAATTAAAAAATATTCATAACTTTACAAGTCGCAAGACATTTAGAATAATAGCATGTTTTAATTATTACATGATAAATTCTAAATTAAAATGCTAATAATTCGGATAATTTAGAATTTTTACCGCGATAATTTTAATAAATCTATACCATTTAAATATCCCCACAGACGCTTTACATGTACACCATTTATACTTATACACGTACACTATATTTACACTTCTACAATTATGTATTTTTTAAACTCACCCAATCATATTTTGAAATTAAAAAACTATATATAATGTATTTTTTGAAACTTTAAATTTTACCTTTATAGCGACTTTTATATTTTTAATAAAATGGTACAGTTCTCGCAAGAAATAAAATTCAAATGTTATATATATAATATATCCCTATATAATACGAAATTCTGCAACTGTCGATTTACAAAAGTGTTGTGTGCTTATTTTAGTTACAAGTTTGGGTTTTAATTGTTTGCAAAAAAAGATATATTTGAAAATATTGATCGAAAACAGATTGTTTTAAATTCCAAAACATAATATTAAAAATCTATAAATTGATGGAATAATTTGCATCACACAATCCGCTCTACATTTACCAAACCA
This sequence comes from Coelogynopora nodosa, assembly GCA_034780555.1. Classification (NCBI taxonomy): domain Eukaryota; kingdom Metazoa; phylum Platyhelminthes; order Proseriata; family Coelogynoporidae; genus Coelogynopora; species Coelogynopora nodosa. The sequence continues at coordinate 5,297 of JAUZND010002210.1, forward strand.
GACTTGATTAAAAGTAATTAAGCTATAATATTTATCTTATTAAATTGATTACAATATTTAAAATGTAATCTGTTTTAAATTATTTAAAACAAATTGTATACATTTTTAAAGTATGAACACCTGATGGTAGTAAATAATAGGTTTTTTCAATGAATATTAAATACAACCAGTTATAACTACAGTACATCTATAACAAAAAAATAAAAAACCCGACAAATTATATAAAAGTCATAAAATGTGATTTTATGTTCTACTTTATAAACTATTATTATAAAAAATATAAGCTTTTTGTACATTTTCAATAATAAAGAGGTTTTTAATTTTTTTTAATAGTACTGACAATAAACTTACTCAAACGCCAATACAGTGCTCCTCCTTGATGTAATCATTATTAATCCAATGACAATATGTGCAAACATTATAGAATCACTGTTCAAATCAAAAACAAATCTTTAAAAAATCTTTTTAGTGGACGACTTATGTAAAATAAGTTAATGAACAAGATTTTTTTTCACTTAAGGACCTTTGTATAGTCACCAGGTTTATTACACTGTATATATATATAAAAGGTTTAGTAAAGCAGCTGGCTTCAGAATTGATGTTGCTACCTTCTTTCAAAGTTGTTAACAGCTGTTGTTTGGTCAAAGCAAAAGCTACAACATGTCTTCAAAGAGAATTTTCACAATTCGACAGTTAGTTATCGAAACGATCCCACAATTATTATGTCTCTTATATATTGACGACGGACATAATTTCTGATTGGCTGCTATGTAGAAATAAATGGGCGTTTTCCATACATCTAAGGTAACATACATTTAAGCATCACTGCTTAGCTGACTTCTTGGGCGACATAAATAAGCTTTCTTTCGAATTATCAAGACAGATTTTCCCATATACAATGTATGTCCGTTTTATAGTATTTCTGCGCACTTTCTAAAGAAATCTAAAGAAAGCGGACTACGTAGTGTACGATTATAGTATGGGGAGGACTATACTATGCCTTGTTTTGACGGTCACTGTATTGCACGCCGTCCCCTGTAGAGTAACACGGCCCAACCTCTGTCATTATAATATAGTGGGGGTGTTTATTGCAAAAGGAATAACTATATATATATATACAAGAGATAGCACAGATATGTGGATTATCCCCAAAGAACGTCCTAACTTTTCGGCTGCTAACGACGGACGGCACACTTATATAGCTTACTTTGTATAGTACACATATATGCGTTGATGATTTTAGTTGCCTGGTCAACCTGTGTTAATCACGGCTCCATATTCACATGGGAATCAAGCATAGAGTTGTGTAAACATTGTTGTTTGGCAGATATATATATACACCCACAGTCATCAGTTTAAGAGTTTGCCTTGAGATGTTCCTCTTTTCCCCAGTGACTAGATTAAGGAAAGCGATACGAAAAATCAATTTAAAATACTTGTTTTTGCGCTGCTTTGTGGGGTTTTGCACTTGAGAAGACGAGTGCTAAATCAAGCTAATTTTGTGGGTTTCTAATCCTAAATTTATTTACTATATATATATATATATGACGGTAAATATTTATCATCAGATTTATCCTGTTTACTGAACGTCTTAAGAGAGATTGAAAACTTTAAACTTTATATATTAATATTACACACTTTAATATTATCATCATTTTTGTACAGTCGGTTGTATAGCAAGGAATAAAAACTATATATAGTTAACAATATATTAAATTTATGATCTAACTTATCTTCTATATATATTCAATTAAATAGATTATTATCATTAATCAATGCTTGAGGTTCCTGAAAGAGGATGGATTTTTTGGTTTTTAGATATATACTATATATAGTTCAAGAAAAACATAAAATAATGTATACTTTACCACGACAATGCTTTATTAATATTACTAACATTAATACTCATACTTATCAAATCCTCAACATCACCACAGAACAAATAAAAAATTGAAATAAAAATAAAAATGAAGAACTAGAAATTATCAATGCAACGTCAAATAAAAAATAAAATTTTATAATAATATCAGGATGGTTTAAAGGAAAAACCAACATTCATGACTAAACTCGGGAAAGGTCAAACAAAAGGAATGAGTTATCATCAAACCACAAAAATTGTGGATTTAAAAGACAGTCTATTAAATCCAAAAAAGCAGAAGATTAATTGGGGACAGGCCGGATCATTATAGAAAACACGTGTAACAACTGATTTTTATAATAAAAAAGGGAAGAAAAGATGACTAAACAAACGTGCGGTACTTTGGACTCTCAGCATATATTAACATTGTCTTTATAATAATTTATATTCAGTACATTTTCCGTCAATTAAGAACATTGTAAACATTAGAATATTGAATATGAAATTCAATAAAAAAAGTTATAAAAGGAACTGTAATTTTTACTTTGAAAAAACATCTATATATATAATTATTTCTAAAATAATTATTTCTTAATTTATTATTATTATGTATTTCTTATATTCATTTGGTAACTTTTCTAATTTAGTTTTATAAAAAAAAAATTTTTTTTAATAAACGAAACGTATTTTGTATTACTTATTTGTAAACGGTAACAATTAATTAGGTAAATTTATACATTTTAAATATTATACACATATTGCATATATCATCTATATATATTAATAATAATATTTACTACCAAATTTACTACCAAAGTTATCCTAAACTTCGTTTTAAAAATAGTAATTATATAACACTGAGTAATTATTGAGACTAAAAACAGTGCAGACATAATTGTATGATTATATAACAGTTGTGATATACCTAATAGAGTCCTACATGTTATAGTTTGTATTGAAGCTTTCAGAACCCCAAATCACCATACTCTTTATAAGCTATTATTTTAACTAATTGCAATTTAGTATAATTTCTTATTTATATTTTCAACACATATTTAAATTCAATGGACCTAATCGCACATTCACAGTTTTGTGTTACTTGATTCACATGTTCTACGTGTTTTTTCATAAGCTAGTATAATCAGAACAATCATGTCGTATCTATTCTTAATATAGATTGTAGGCTGAGCAGTGACGTACGGGATTGTGAAAGCTCCCACATTAGAAAACAAAATGGTAATAATGTAATCCATTCTCTTTTATAATTTAATTATTTAGGGATTCACTTTCTTATATATTTTATAAAACAAAACAAAAAATTAATTTTAGTTCCAGTTCATTTTATACATTTTAACAAAGATTACTCAATTCCGACGTTTTCCCGACGGATTGTCCATTATTTGATATTTCCCGTGCATTCAATTGCCCAAATTCCTATAATTTTTTCATATATTATGTATATAGATTAGTTTAATGTTATCGGATATACGTTTTCACGGTCTCTACTTTCATCGTTTCTTAATTTAGCCATTTCTATTGATATATGCAGAATTATTTTTGAAAATCATGAAAGTAATTAGATAATTATTAAGAATTTAGCACCGATATTACATAATAAATAGCATAATAATATGAACCCTAATATATATAATTTAAGCTTTTTTTAAATATATTTTACTGTGCTTCTATACATAATATAATCAAGCTTTGTCAACATATAAGAGCGCTAATTATTGTAATACTATATATATATTTTACCTATTATTTGATTTACATGAAAGGCAAAAAAAACAGTTGTTCGTTCTATTATATTTCTCTGAGTAATTTGCTCCCTATGGATTGATAAACAGTCTTTTATAAAAGGATAGCGGTGAGGCCCGTGACAATTTTATGTGGATATATACAAAACCCGACATTGATTTTAGCAATACGCGGCTGAAGGCGTGACATTAAAAAAGGATGTTTTACTAAATGACGCCTGGCAATTATCATATGGGATGAACATATCGGGCTAAAATTTTAAACCTAAGCTCTGTGAACCCTATATATGCGTACACTAATTTAGAAATATTTACTGTGATCGAACACGCGGGTTTCGATTTTGAGGGGAAAATCTTTGTGTTCGAATTTCACATTAAAATAGTTTTTAAACATTCCCGAAGGATAAAATTTAATTTTGATGCGATCTTTCAAACGCAACTAATTTATTGTCCTGCGATTTGCATAACTCTGATTTCGTTATATATATAAACAAAGCCAATGTCGTCGTTTTATAAGTATTATTATTTGATATTGTGCTGCTATATCATGATAATTAAACATAGCTGACATTAATTTTACATATATTGTATGTGATATGTGTGTTTATTTGTTATCTAATATGCCAAATGTATACTATTATATACATATGTATATATAGCCTATTAGAGACAGAGAGAGAGAGAGGGATTCTATTTTTGTCCATATATCGGCAATTGACAGATAAATAACCTTTGCAGAAATTTATTATTTTACATTAAAAAAGCCATAATATATATTATGTATAACTCACGTTTTTCTTATATTTTTGAAATGTTGCTTACGATTACATTTTTGTATGCCTTCAGTTTTTTATATCGAATTAATTTGGTATATAAATAAATGTCGACATGTCTGTATATGCAATCAATTGTGTTCACTAAGTTTGCATATATGAATAAAAAGTTTGTTTTTTTAATCTGCAAACTTGGAGTTCACCTGTAAATAATGTTTACAAAAACACACCCAAAAAATCCGGAACATTTTAACTGTATCATTTTGATGCGGTGATTATAATAGCATGTTTGAGAGATGTGTGATGCCGGGTAAATACAGGGGTCAGTTGGCTCCTCGTCGCTGACAAACATGGGTCTCTGCGGCAGTTACCGTATACCTCACTGGACTGACTAATGAAATTCGTTACTAAATTAAAGCTGTTACTCTTTCCTGGTGACTTTTCTGGGTTTTTGGCTGACCGGTATAAAATAAAATTATATCCCCTACACCTCCCCTCCACTCCCCGGAATATACGTGGGGAGGAGGAACGCTATAATAATAGATAATGATTTTACATGATTGGGATACAATCGGAGTAATCGGGTTATGGTGTATATATGATATAATGTCGAAAATTGTATTTCTCCGTATATTTGTAAAATGGTAAACATGAGACAAATTCTGTCACGCTTTATATTTTCTATAATTGGTGTGTATACATTAGGTGTTGAATATGGAATTGTAAACAAACAAACCTGGATGTTTGAAAACGGTAACTTTAGAATGTTATAACATATAAATCGATTAAAGTTAGAATTTTTAAATAATTATTTATCTTTTCTAATGTGTTAACGTATTTTTCAAAAAGTAGTTATATAAAAAAATGGTATGTTATATTGTATGCAACATATTTTATAATGAATAAATTAATTATCGATTTGATGGATAGTATAGTTTGAGTGCAGTTCATATATTTTTTATAAATACATTTTAAACTGATTTTATAACTAAACCGTTGAAAAATGAATTTTATAGTAATATAGAATTTATAATAAATATACTTGATAATTATATAGCCTATAATTAATTATTTATAATCTAAATATTATTATTATATAACATATTTTAATATAATAAATTTGAATTTATTGAAAATAATTACTTTTTTAATTAATTTTAATTTAAAGAAAATAAATATTTGAAATCCGAAACTTGGCAATAATTGCAAATATAAGGAAGAACTGTGTATCTAAGTACAGTAGGAATTCTATGTTTCTATTCACTAATAAAAATATACATTTGATCACAAATAGTCTGACTGAAAATTTTAATATCTTTTCTGTTTGTTTACCATATTTTCAGTTTATTTTGCCTATAAAATTTGAACGATTTTTGTTTTACAGCTCTGAGGTCTGAACCGCATCCCGCTACTCACTATGCAAACAACTATAGTGGATATAGTATTAGTTACTTGCAGGGGCGGATACAGAATATTTCTTTGGGGGGGGGGTCCAGTTAAAAAAGGGCATCTAAATATAAAATTTGGGGGAGGGGGGGGGGTTCCGACCCCCGATCCCCACTGGAATACGCGCTTGACTTATATAAGTAACTTTAAACAATATCTCTAACTAAGTTTAAATAATAGTTTGATAACTAAGTAAAATATTGTAAAGATGAGAAGATTCGCTTTTATCATAATGGCAGTTTTCTTTACGTCTATATTTCTTCATTTTAATTTGATATACTTTAGTTTAACCATTTGTTAGCAATATCTTTTAAAATAATTATCCAAGAAATAAAAAAAAAGCGGTCAAATTATTCTATTATGTAGGCCCCCTTTTACAAACGGTAGTTATGTTGTTAGTTATAAGTGTATTTTAATAAAATGTACAAAATACGTCACTTTTTCATATTTCGATAGTATATTCTATAATACTAACAGTTTACGAAGCATAATATTATATAGATGTTTAAGCAATTTTAAATGCTATTGCAACTTTATTGCAATATTTGAACTTAGGTAGCCTCATTTTTTTATTATAACATAGGTATACATTTTTACTTTGAAAATGTACAGTATTTCAATATGTCAGTATGTACAGCTCTTTTGACTTATTTAATTTAATATTATACAAAGACGTTAAAAGGAAGCCTTCGTCACATCAAAATATAGGTGTAAACAATATACTATTTAAAAGGATCAACTGTTCGCTTCATATCTAGTCAAATTCCCTTTATTGAACAACTTACACTTACCTATTTGTATGGGTGTATTCATGAAGTATATTATAATTCCTGTGCAGAATATTATGAAAAGAGTCAAAATCTAAAATCCGCTTCTTTATAAATTGACTCGTTTTCGAGAAAAATTTCCTCAATTAGTTTGGAAGTTTCACCCCCGTTTACGTTATAAAAAGATATTTACAGCTTTTGGATAGTGAAAATGCCCTGTTGACTTTTTTAAATGACTGTTTTAAAGTTAAATATTTTGTGTTTACAGTAATCTAACCCAAACATTGTCTGACGGATTTGTGAGAGACCTGAATGTTCCGACAGGATGAAGTTGACAGCCATTTGGATGTTTGACGGAGAATGTCTCTAAATCTTCCAAATCTATACAGTTAAACATAATCATTTTCTCAATATCCGAGTGGACATAACCATAAATAATATCGAATTTTTTGAAAACATATCATTGTAATATATTAATTTTTTTGAGGATCATTCCAATATAATGGCGATCGATAAATTGTCATACATTTAAAGAGCGACACATATCTTTCCTACATATTATGTCCAGCTTATATATGAGTTTAAATATTAAAGCAAACGCGTATACTAGTTTTATAAAAACTATGTAACACTATGCTTTAAATAATATCTGTTCTTTAAATGAAACGAAAAATTTAGATACATGACTGTAGTAATCAATTATTTTGAAAGACGCAAACCTTGTTTAATAACTTTTAAAATGTCTGAACATAGCTTCAAGGTATTTTCATAGTATATACGTTTGAAACATGTAACTTTGTACTGCAGGCAAATAATTTGATAATTTCCCATAGTTTGGATCTTGGCCCTTAATTATAACAGTTGTTACATAATATGAGAAACATAAACGGTAAAACGGCCTTTGTATGATGCAACATGATCAATAGAGTTAAAACAATATATAAAACATGTATTGAACCATGTATCAAACATTGGCTCCTTCTGAAACAATGAGCATTGTTTTCCTGAGACATGCAGAATCATGGTATACTTGAGTAGTATAGGAAGAGTGGATTCTGACTCACTTATAAATAGATTTATGAGTCATGGCTAAAAATAGAC